>CM060947.1:200337821-200437821 GCA_030765055.1 Mantis religiosa | reverse complement strand
CAAAAGTCCTTGCACCTTCTTGGATATGTAAATTGTTTTGGTACTCAGTTTTGTTGCTTTGAGTTGGTTATTTTCATAGGATTCACTGCACTTCCACTTCACTTTAAAGTCTTAAAAGTACTTATCACCACAAGTTTTTTTTCACAATTTCGATATTTTGTGATTGGATACCATTAAGATTATATAAATTTGTTCGTCTGAATTCATTTTCATTAATAGAGTTGTATACATTTTCATCTATACCTTATCCTATATGCCTCTGTATGATTATTTGTTTATGTCCGGTACGGACGGAGAAGTTGTTTGTGCCACCTACCCATGAGTTTTCTATTTACCGCATCTACTATTTCAAATGTATGTTCCCCAAATTTTTGAATAATTTCCCCAGGACCTTTATATAGTAACTCCATGCGCTTGTTTCTGTTCTTCAAGGCGCAGGACAACTTGTGATCTTTAATTAATACTAGATCACCTATCTCTGGGTTCCATTTGTGCCTTCTTCGTTTTCTCTTCGATTTCCCCTTTTCGGCCTTCTCCTTTATTCTGCCGAAAGCTAATTTAGCTCTTTGTTCTTCACTTAGGGTCTCATATTCAATACTTACTTTTTTTTCAATTTCCTTAAAGACGGGCTCGGGTTCTTCGTTTAACATAAGTGTTACGGGTGCAAATCCTGTAGTCACATTAATGGTGTTATTTATTATCTTTTCAATGACTGGACAGTATCTTACCCAATCTTTGTGATTCTTATGTGCCAGTATCCTGAAATAGATCCCAATTTCGCGTAGTACTCGTTCCGTCGGGTTTCCTGATGGAAAATAGGATGAGCAATAATATAATTTTATTCCGTGATCTGTGAGGGTTCCTTTAAAGCATTTACTCCGATGGACGGTCGCGTTATCAGACAAGACCGCTTTTACTGGTCCGTATTTCGGCATATAATCATTCACTATCTTCCCTACACAAGTCCTGCTGCTTATGTTTCTTACGGGGTATATTTTTACATATTTGGTGAAGACATCATGAAGTACAAAAATGTATCGGCACCCAAATTGACCTCGAGGTAATTCTCCGTGAGCGTCCACTGTTACTAGCGCATTCTTTTCATCTCTTAAAATCGCTTGAGGTTCTGTATCGAATTTCACATTGAATGGTTTCGCTCGTTGGCACATGTCGCAAGTTGAACATATTTTCCGTACTTTTCTGGCTAAGTGTTTTATGTAGCAGTGTTCACTTATTACCAAATTTAGTTTCTCACTGCCGGTATGTGCTAAGGCTTTGTGATATGCGGTAATTAACCGGTTTTCGATCCATCTCGGAATCATGACTTTCCACTTCGGTTCTGTCCGTCCGTGGAACTTGTAAATTTTTCCATTGTATATTCCAATGTTCTCCTTTAATTCTGCTGTGATCGGTGACGCCTTTTCTCGAAGTTTCTGCAATTCTTCGTCTTCTTCCTGGAGCTTCGCCAAGTTTCTCAATTCTTTCGTGAGTGATTTTCCTTCCATTGTGTCTAGGTACAAGATCGTGACATCGTGTTTGTGGTCGTCGATCGTGTCTGGTATTGGGTAGTTTGTCTTCATTCTGGATAGCAGGTCGCTGAAGATATTATGTCTCCCCGGAACATGACGGATTTCTATTTGGTGTGACGTAATCTCGTGCACGTATCTCGATATTCTTGTACTGGTTAGCTTGCAAGAGTTCATAAAGGCCAGACTCACATGATCGGTATACACAATGATGGGTTTGTTGTACACATATTGTCGGAATTTCACCAAGGCAAAATAAATCGCAGCTATTTCTTTCTCAGTCATGCACGCTCGTGCTTCAATTTTGGATATTCCTCTGGAGGCTACTGCTATTAAGTGGTCCGTTCCATCTTCATCCCTTTGGGTCATTATCGCTCCCTATCCCAATCCCGACGCGTCTGTGAAAATAATGAACGGCAGATTTTCCCGGGGTTTTTCCAGCAAAATGGAAGCTGCGAATAATCTTTTCACACTCAGAAAGGCCTCTTCTTCATCCTGCGTCCATCGCCATTTTTCATCTTTCTTCAACAACTGTCTCAAAGGGGCTACGACAGTTGCGAAGTCGAGAATGAATCTGGATTGATAATTGAGGATTCCGAGGAATCGACGTAACTGTTTTATATTCTTCGGAGCCGGAATTTTATCCGTTCCGGATTTGGTCTAATGCCTTCCTGGGAGATGACATAACCTAGGAACTCGGTTTGTTTGACGAAGAAGGCAGTTTTACTTGGTTTAATTGTCATGTTGGCAGCTTTTAACCGGTTTAAAACGTAATCAAGGTGCTTCAGATGTTCACCAATTTCTGACGAAAATATGACAAAGTTAGCTGCATTACCCTTAAGGCATTTCCTAACAATTGTCATGCAATACTGTTCAGGAATACACTTTACAGAAAAATATTCATGCAGACTCCTCATAAAATCCTTAGGATTATCAGAATCCTCATGTTCAAACACTGGTGGCACAATTTCATTTAAGATGTGGTTTGGCCATTGCATTTGACCACCACTCCTTTCAACATGTACATTATTACCTCTGGGTTCATAACTGGAGGTACTTGGACCCATATTAAGCATCGAAATGTCGGCTGAGGCACTTTGTCTCGCTTCGTTTCGTGCAGAGCTTTCACTTATCTGACTAGCATTAGAATTAGGTTCAGTTACACACAACCTCAAATTTTCTAATGTTTCCTTCATTCCATTAGTTTCTGTAGCTACCTCTTTCATCTGTTCATTTATTTCGTCTACACCCCTACCTTGCCTTCTAATTTCCCTTTCTGCTTGTTCTAATCTACTTCTATTTTCCCCTGATTCTTTGCTAGCCGTTTCTCTAATTTGGTCTAATTCCTTGCTAACTATTTCCCTCTCTTTTTCAAATTGCTTTGCTACGTCCTCTCGTAATTTCTTGTATTCTCTGCCTGACTTCTCACTTACTTGATTACAAACTTCGATTCTTATACTTTCTATTTCCCCCCGTACTTCAGTTCTAACTTGATTGATTTCCCCTCTAACCTCTGCTTGAAAGGTTTCTAATGCTTTCTGCTGACTTTCGAGCTTCCTAACCAAATCTTGCTGTCCTGCCTCTAATTTTTGACTAGTACTTTCTAGTTTCTGGTTAGTACTTTCTAATTTCTGACTTAATTCTAGGTTATTACTTTCTAACCTCTGAGTTAATTCTTGGTTGGTACTTTCTAATTTCTGACTTAATTCTAGGTTATTACTTTCTAACCTGTGAGTTAATTCTTGGTTGGTACTTTCTAATTTCTGACATAATTCCTGGTTATTACTTTCTAATTTCTGGTTCGTACTTTCTAATTTCTCCATTATTGCTTTCATCATGGCTACCATACTCACATTCGTATCTGAGTCATTTACAACTACTCCCTGGCTATTATTAGTTGTTTCCTTAGCTACACTAACCTGTACAATTTGATTGTTACTACTACATTCTGTATCCCTTCCTACGTTATTTTCTAGACCCTGAGCATTATTACTTTCCATTGTGTTTTCTAATCTATTCTGTATATTCTGAGCACTTTCTCCTATTTCTGCTACTTTCTCTTTAACAATTTGTATAGTACTCCCCTGCACGTCCATGCTTTGTGAATTTGACCGACCTTTCACCTTTCCGTTTCTTAAAATACTCTCCATCAGTTCACTGCAACAACGACAACAACACTAAAATGTTACACTCAGTACCTTTGGTTTTCTGCTGGAGCTTCCGACGATCCTGATGCTGGTTGCTTTTCGTCTCTCGAAGCCCCACGTTGGTTCGCCAAGTTTGTGGCCTTACCTTCCCCGCTGCGTCTGCTGCTACTCTGCCTTTGGTATCAGCAACTCTGGATGTGACCTTAGCAGCCTGGATCCCGGTGGTCTGGTCGCCTAGTAGATTGCTCTAGGAGTTGACTATTCTTTGCCCTGGCTAGTCATTAGAGCTGAGACCACGCTATCTACAGGGTATGCGTGAGATAGGTTGACGAAATAAACACAACACAATTCATACTATCAGCTTTACTATTCAGTTCGTTTCGTGCTTACAGTTCACCAGGAGTTGCCGCCGCGTTCAGATCGAATTACTCTAGATTTCCACTATCACGTTAAAACTATACTGAATTGCTGAAATCTATCACGATGGAATAAATTACTAACACTGTTTTGAAAGTATACTTCGCCGCTTAATTAACTGCTGGGAGATTTTGTTCACTTGATAAGATTCTCATTACTGATTATACTTCTCGGCGCAATCCAACGTTTGTGTCCCCGGCAGGCAAAACACGTCTACACGGTATCACGTCTCAGACTAGAAGACCGACGCTAAAACCTAATATTCCTTACCAAAACAGATATAGCCTCGCCTCCAGCTGGATTTCTCTGAAAAACTGTAGTTAGCGAGCTACAACAACGCGGACGTTTCCCCGAAATACTTGTTTGGGCCAGGTTTGGACCGGTCTACTAATTACCCAGGTAGCGACCCAACCCGTGACCACAGCCTTTTGACGGAACATTTTCATCCATATAGACCAGCAACTTTATTATATAGCTCTGGGTTAAAATACTTATTCGCATTCTAGTAATTGAATTTAAATGCTGTTGCTTCGTTTCATGAACTTATCCATCTGTACTATTCATTATCTTAAATTCTTTCACCTTACTTCCTCATCGTAATTTAATTATCATTTTATTCATTGTTAAAATCGTATTCAATCATACGGCTGATAAATACGGCATCAAGCCTTACGTCACACGTCAACTAGTTGGTTCACCCAGCTGCACACCGTCCTCGGAGCTCTTGGATCATGCTGGAGCAATACATTGAGTATTTTTCATAGTCTTCACCAATTTTAGTTAAAAGTCTTATTTGCATCAAGCAAAGAGGATCTCCCACATTTTAATGCCAGCAACGTTTATTTTCATAGCTATTAGTAAAATTACCTTTAACCATAAAAGTACAATGAGATACGTCATACGGGAGAAAGAGCTTTTCCATGGTTTCACAGAGTTGAGAAAGTTATATGCTGAAGGTATGATTGAACCACGTATAGACGGTATACACGCATCAGGACGTTTCAGATCTATCACAGGAAACACTTGACCGAAAGCATCCAGATTACACGGCATAACATTCTTCTATAAGTCATGGTGAAAATACGTGATAGAATTAATGTAAGATGGCTTGACTTTATTAATTAAATACGAAGGTAGGTCAAAAAGCAATGCCTTCTATTTTTTCTCTTTTAATTGCCAAGAAAGTTGAATCCAATTTGCATAGCTTTAAAAGTACAACATTAACGAATAATTTGTCACTATTCAATATAATCTCCTTCCTTTTCCGCAGTTTTGGTCCACCTTTTAAATAGGGCATGTATTTCAGGGTGGTAAAACACATGGTCTTGCTTCCTAAGCCATTGACACATGGACGTTTTCACAGCCTCCTCATCTTCAAGATGAATTCCACGATTAGCTTCCTTTAGTGACCCGAACAGATGGAAGTCTGTTTGTGCTAGGTCAGGGCTGTATTGGAAGGGGGTGAGGTAGGACTTGCCATCCCAATTTCTCAATTTCTGAAGTGGTGTAACGGCTGGTGTGTGGTCTTGCATTCTCATGCAAAAGAATAACATCCGCCATAGTTTTTGTTGGGCGAACTCGGCGAAGACGTGCTTTCAGCTTTTTGAGAGTTCTGACGTATTGGACAGAATTTATTGTGCATCCCTGCTCCAAAAATGAATCATAAAAGCACACCCTCTGCATCCCGAAACACTGTCGCCATAACTTTCCCTGCCTAGCGCTGAGTGTTGTACATTTTTTCTTCGGTGACGTTGTGTGATGCCATTCCATTGACGGCCTCTTTGATTCAGGTTCAAGAAATGAACCCACTTTCCGTGTCTAGTAACAATTTTTCCAGTAACTACTCTCCCTCCAATTTGAAGCGCTGCAAGTGTTCGGAGGCTATTGTTTTCCTTGTATCTTTGTTTTGGGCGCTTAACATTCTTGGTACCAAAAGTGAACAAACTTTTGAGTAACCCAGTTGTTGAATAATAGTCATCACACTGCCTTTACTGAGGCAGGTAGTGCGACACAATATACCTGTTGTTACCCGGCGATCAATACGAATGATATCATTGGCTCGCTGAATGTTGCATGGAGTCACTGCAGTCACCGGCTTGCCGCTTAGCTTTTCATCTGCCAATGGTGTTTGCCATTCAGCTTCGTTACAGCGACGAACCCATCGTCTAACAGTGCTGACATCCACCGTTGAATCACCATATACATTCTTTATCCTTTCGTGAATGCGAATTGGCCTTTCACCTTCCTCAGTCAAAACTTCAATCACAGAACGCTGTCTAATAAGAATGTCGATGTCAGCCATTTTGCAAGAGGATGCAGTGCTGCCACCTGTTGACTTAGGAAGTTACTACTGCAGGGGATTGGAGAGGAAGGTTTGAGGAATTGCGCCAAAGTTCAAAGTTTTCACATAACTTATTTATTTAAGGAAAAAAATTGGAGGCAATACTTTTTGACCCACCCTCGTACATCGATAGTTTATATCTGTACAATATTTAGAATTGTTCAGTTCGGTGATAGCGTATGTTCATCAGTTTTAAGAAATCGTAGGTTTCATTCTCGGTTACGGTGAGGTTATACGTATGAAGATTTTTCCGGGGTTTCCCTTATTATAAATAAATATTTGACTGGAGATTATGTCCATCTGTTTAGCCCCTTCATTCACACATCATTTCGTACGTGGTTTGTTAAACAAACAGAATTTAGAACTAGCTTTCTTCTCTCAAAATGAAATGCATTCGCAAAACTTGGTGCCCATTTCCCAACCACACCAGCTCCATAAATTGATGCTGTTTCTCTCTAAAACATTGAAAACGCTTATCGTTTTCCACAACAGGAAAGATCATCGAACTTATCTGCAGTGTGGCTCAAATCTTTCGTGGATCAAATGGCTTGGATAAGCTTCCTATCCGGAAATTCTCTTAACGAAAGTGAGGAATGCTTTCTAATTTTGGCCTGTCTTTCCAGTGGCGCAGTTAGCACAAAAAGAGGCCACATTTATTCCGAGGACAACGGTCGTGAAGATTGCTGCAATTGATAAGAAATTTAAGTGGCGAATAAATAAAATAACAAACAAGGCATGTGCTTCCGCTCGACACACACAGACACTAAGTTGGCTTTCTGCTAAATTTATGGCGTGGCTAAGAGTTGAACATCGCAACAAAAAATGAGAAGGGAAGCAAATAGAAAGAAAAGTGTTTTATCCCACTTTTGCTCCAGAGAGTACACAGAAAGGAGAGAAAATATGGGACACTAACTTAATCCGGTAAATATAATCTTTAGTATACAAGTTGCAAAGGACTTCTAGAATCCTTAATTCGAAATGCCGGAATTCTATACCACGTAACAATAAACACTGAAACACTAAACAATAAACACTGGTAAACACTACACAATACCTGGTGTATGTTTATGAAGTGAGCTATACGGTGTTTTCAAGTAGTGAAATTCTAAAATGGTTTAATTCTTAAGCTCTTAAAAGTATTGCAACAATATTCAGAAACCGTATTTCTAATTAAAGGAGACTTCAAAATTATTGGATTATTACTTGGTTTCACAAAATAAACTTGTTTCTTATGTGAATGGGATAGCAGATCTAGGTCAGAACCCCAGAAAAGCCAGCAGTAGCAATCTGGGACCAATTTAACCCCGTGCGAAAAATATATACAAATTTAACATGTTATTGACGTATTACTGCCACCTCTTCATGTAAAATTAGGTTCAATGAAACAATTTTTGAGAACTTTAAACAAAGATAGTGTGTGCTTTAAATACCTTTGTGTTCATTTCCTTTATTATAATTTGGCCAACAAATTCGAAAACTGACTATGCACAGTCAGTACGAGAATGCTATCAGTCGAGAAATGAAGGATGCCTGGAATGCTTTCAGAGTTTACTTTAATTTTACTGGAAATAAGTAAGACCTTAATTACGTTAACTTACTGAAAGTGATGTTACAAAGTTTCAAACATATTGATTGCAACATGAGTGTCAAAGTACATACATTTTCCTCATTCCCATCAAAATTATTTCCCTCATCATTTAGGAGATTTGTGTGAAGAACTGGGTCAAACATTTTACCAGGATGTAGAAAAGTATAGAGATGAGCTACTACGGGATGTGAGTGTTCACACGGCGGCAGACTAGTTTTGGAAGTTGAAAAAGGCTGCTTTGAACGAATTGCGAGAAATTCAAAGTGGAGGAAATATCAAGTGCAATATTGAAGTTCGGTTATTAAATGTGCCTATATTTGTTATTTATTTATGATTAGCTAGTGAAAAATAAACTATAATTATGGCCTAGTTTTCATACAGGTTTCTTGTTCAAAGCAATTTTTATTATGCGTCACAAAGCTTTAATTTAATTTCCTTTATTTATGAAAAGTTTGTAAACCTGACATGATGGGAGAAAATGAATACTATTTTAAATTCAGAACAAAACATCCTTTTGGGATCACGTATCAGATTAAAAAAAAAATAAAAAGAGAAAATAAGTTTTGAAATGCAGAATTGCGCATTTGTAGTAGCTCGAAAATAAGAACACAATAGATACTTATGTTTTCCCGATCACTCAAAACAACCAAGGACTAACAGGCCCATATCATATTCGTTTATCTCCTCTCTTATTATTGATTATGATTAAATGAAGCAGTCTGAAGTTGTTTCTCTTTTGTTTTCACTTTCTTCTGTTTTCCAAGTATTTTGGTGCATGCTGAAAATACACAACGCAGTATTGATGTTATTTGAACTGCAATTATTACTTCCCAACGACATTTTCTCTGCTCATAACGACGAGGTGGAATCACAACCACGTGGAGTCTCTCTGAGCTTTAACAGAAATCATTACCAACAATGTTACTTTTGTTCGTTGAACGGTGCTTTCGTATATTATTAGCCTCAGGGTTTTATTGCAGGTACATAATTTTATTCTTGATAGTCTCCTGGGAGTTTGCATTTATTCTTTAAGTACTGTATCTAATGTATTTTCAAATCTCCAAAGATACCCGTGAGCATTGGGCATGATGTACCAGAATGCAAACTTCGGATATGGTTCCTTAAACCGCAAAAAAAAAAACGAAAACTGTCTATATGAGTGTATGTACCATAATCGTTAGTTTTCTCGTTAGGAGATGCTCAACACAGTTCTACACTCATCATAGCACAGAAAACTCATAATAACTTGCCGAAATTTTCGCTTCCTTCTATGCATGCCTGCACTCATTGCAACCTTTCAAAAACTTGGAGATAGTGTAGAGGTTCTCGCAGACTTCCATGATACCTCGATGAAGTTTTTGTTCATACAGGATGACTGCTATACAAACCAATAGTTAAGGGTGGCCCCAGAGATAAAAAGTTAAAGAATTGAGTTTGGGGGAACTTGCAAGCCATGGAACTGGTCTTCCTCAATCCATCCATCGTTCATGGAGATATCAGTCAGTGCCTGTCTGACAATGTGACTAAAATATGCAGGAGCTTCATCACGCAATAATCGCATGTTTGTCTTATTTGCAGGGGCGTTCTGGTTAAACTCGCTGTAGACAGAACCTATAAAACTTGCTGATAGAAGCCATGGACCTACCAGACAGCCACCTACAATTCCAGCCCACACATTAATCCTAAACTGTTGCTGATATCTAGCTTGAAATACACCATACGATTGCAACATGCCCACACATGTACGTTGCGGAAATTGCCAATTCCATCTCTTCCAAATGTTGCCTTGTCTGCAAATAAAACTGACGGGACAAACAATAGATTGGCTGTCTGTACTGCAAAGCATCGGAAAAACTTTTCCCGTTGTGATAATCGTTAGGCAAAAGGTCCTCTTATTTTAATTTACGTCCTCCAACTTTAAGTCATTTAGGACGATGAATGGAATGGGTGAATTGATGCTCAAATAAGCCCGGGGTTCATCGAGCTTAGAGTTAACCGACATTCGTCTTTTAGGATAAGGGAAAATCCCGGAAAAACTTATAGGTAACTCACCCTGACCGAGATTCGAGCTCGGGACCTCTTGAACGTGAGGCAGACATGCTACCACCACGCTACTGAGGCGGGCGCAAAAGGTCCTTCACACATAAATATGATATGGATACAGGAGCTATTCCCGATGTACCCTCCATGTTATTAATGTGTGACTTTCCGGATGTCACAGCTATTGTCCTGTAGTGACACCTGAATTGTCTTCGACACACTATAAAATTTGATGTTCGCGTTCCGGCGCACGAAATACCTTTGGTCTTCTTGTATCAATAGTCCGTGGTGCAACGGTTCCTGTCTCAGCAAGACGATGATAAACAGCGATAAAGGTTGGATGATTCAGTTTTCTTCGGTTTGGAAACTCTATCTCGTATCTATTACCATTCGCGCTAGCATACATAAAAATATCTGCCTGTTCGCGAAATGAATCTCCAGCTATGGTTGAACGAAGCACGTGCAGTTAGCTTTTTACATGCAAACAATTGAAACATTGATGAAGAGAAAGGTAAACAACTCTCCATGACAACACTTCGCCATCCAGCGTATGTAGTACAGTAGCTTGAAGCCTGCTGAGAGCGCAGAGAGGCATGAAGCTGTGAGATTGGACCCTGAAGGCCGTTGAACGTACACTTTCATTAAGACGTGAATAACAAGAACACAAAGGATTCTGGGAAATATTTTTATATGAACTATTTTATTTTATTTTGTGGAAGGTACCCAAATAATGTAAAATTTTGTAAAACACCCAGTATAAATCATAATTTTACAATTGCTAAAATATTCGCCAAAAGCTATGCAAGTAACACCATGCTTCTCAACTCGAAATTTTATAACGAATACTGCATGTGTGCTTTTCTCCAGTAGTATTTGTAATATTTAAATAATTCTCCAGAAAAAATTTCTTTTGGTGTTTTTTAATTATTTATATTCTTTATTCGTTGTTCATTTTAGCTTCCTAAGAGCTTTAATAAATTACAAAAATTAGTTAAATAAAACATTCCAGAATAAGGAAGACTTTTGGGAAAAAATAAATCTACAGACAGAAACTGCAAACAATGACTAACGCCGCGTACTTCAATAGGTGTGTAAATATTAGTTACATAAAGTAGTGTAATACCTCACTAATTTCAATCCACTGTGGCAGTCAACCTTTCAGAAAAACGGAAGGAAGAGTCCACAGGTGGCTAAAAGCTGCAGGCACATCCCTTTCAGAGACACGTCACACACGGAAGACCCTTATACGTACCTCTAAACCCGAAGAGAAGTTCTCCAGCTGGAGCTTTCTACAGAGTTTGATAAAAGATCCGTCACTCAGCTAGACCTTTAGTGCCCACAGCGAATACTGGTTCCTTTGAGCAAGCATACGCACCATCTGTATGACACAGTTTACCGCTGAAACCCTGAAGCACAGCAAAAAGATAAAAAGAAAACAAAATGAAAGGTGCAGACACCAAATAATGATGTTAATAAATGAGAAACCATTCCAGTATTCTCCCGACAACCATTGAAAAAGACGAGAACCTAAGGTCACAGCAGGTGGTCGAAAGAATTTAACCGAAATATCTGTAAAGCAAGATCCACACGTCACTGCGAAGTACGAGGCGTGTCCGTAAAATGAGGTTTCCAATTTTATTTAATGCAGAAAATATGTTTATTGTCAATTAATGTTACACTGATGGAGAGACACAATTTACAGTTATTTTTCAACGTAATCACCATTGCGATCCATGCACTTTTGCATGCGTTGTGGCAGTTTTAGTATACCCTTGTAATAGCACCCTCCCGCCAAGTTGCGTAGGTAGCGCTCAACCTCGTTTTTCAAATCATCGTCGGTCAGGAAATGTACTCCACCCAGGTGTGACTTCAACTCACGAAACAGACGATAATCACTAGGTGTAAATCTGGAATGTAGGGGGGATAGGTGAGGATGTCCCATCCGAACTGCGCCAGGAGATTAGCCATGCACCCACCTCGCACACACCATCGATAATGCAAATGTTCGCTCAAAATCTTGTCAATCGTAGTCTCACTGACTTCAAGGATAAGTTCGCACAGCTCGCAAACTGTCACACGCCGAACTTTAAGCATTTCTTGCTACACTTTTGCAATTGTTTGGGCTGAAACCGAAGGCTGACCAGAACGCTGTACGTCATTGACGTCCGTACCTCCGTCTTTGAACTCTCTAACTTTCGCACCTTTTTGACGTCCATACATTGTGGCCCATGACTTCGCAAAACTGACGATGAATTTCAGTGGCAGAAGTGCCCTTGGCACTCAAAAAACCCTGACACTGCACGCAGCTCGCACTTGGTGGTGGATATGATAGGAAGCTCCAACGCAAACGGCTGCCCAGTCAAGTCTAATGGTTGCAACGGGTTCGTTGTGGTGGGGATTTGAAGGGGTTCAACCAAGCTACACGCCAGTGTTGCCGGATCTTGCGTAATGGCGTTCCTCATGGCTCCAGCACCTTGGAAACCTTGCTTCGAATCAGGATCACGTATTTAATATAGGCGGTGAAAAATTCCATTGCTATATTTCAACTGATGAAGATGGGAATATTTTAATGATCCCCTAATTAACCTGAACGATTACTTACACTTTATGACATGTCTTTCTGGCCTACGTTTTCTTTTATTTATTTTTCTGAACTTCCACTGTTAATGCATATCGGATGATTGAAATGGGAGAAATTATGCCCAAATGAGTCCAAGGTACATAGAGCGTAGAGTTCATCTTTGGGGATAAGGAAAATACCAGAATAAACCAACTCACTCTGACCGAGATTTAAATTTGGACCTCCTGAACGTGAGATAGACATGCTATTACCTACGAGGGGTCTGGACCTGTATTCTTTTACTGTTCCCTCACTTTATCTTTTCTTCCTTTTGATATCAACGATTCAGTTATTATTCATAAAGTTCAAATAGTTGCAACTTCAAAGCACGACAAAAGGCTTTGTGCATTTTATGGCAGACGCATCGTAAAAATCATGACTGCTCCGGTGTTCAGCTTTTAAAGCAGCAATGAATATATAAAAAAAAAAAAAAAGAAATTGTAAACCACAGATAGCAGTTAATGAGCTAATAGTAAAGAGAAAAAAAGGCCGGGATGTGTTCTGCACAGTGAAAGCGGAAAGAGCGGGAAGTGGGCGAAATCATTGCTGCTCGTTACGAAACATTAAATATCGTATTGCACTTTTACAGGATATGTAATACCTATCGACATAATGATCTATTTGGTGTCAAAAGCAAAACGTTGCAATAAAAATGTACTGATTGATGAAAATAATACCGATACCGAATTTTGCAATATTTGTTATTCTCATGTGCGGTGCTGAAGTGTAACCAAGAGATAGAACAAAAAGGCCTTTAAATCGGTTTTGATGATAATAATGATAATACGGGCACAAGTTGCAGACCACATGAAGGTTAAAATGATTTATAGAAAGAGCAATGGAGGTTCTAAATTAAGGAATATACAGGTTGTTTCAAAACGACTCCAAACGATTACAGCCGTTGAGTAGCTCATAACTAACTAGTCCGAATTTCGGTGTCGCAGTCTCGAAGTTCCGTTAGGTATAATTTTATGAAACATTAAATATTACATGATTTTGTGATTAGGCAGTGTAGGAACCACTGGTGTGCGAATCTCAAAAGTTGTTATTGGATCGCACCGGCCACTAAAACAAAAACACTACTCCCTGCTTTTTATCAATGGCTCTAGCCTACCTTTCAGGTAGGGGCAAAGGGCAGTTATTGTTCGGCCGCTCTATCTCCGGCTCTGACATTTCTCTAGAGGGGGAAGCGGGTTGTTGCCAGTTCTTTAGCGGAAATTTCAAGCAGAGCAACGTGCGTATTTGAAATATTTCACGTATTTGCGTATTTCATGAACAAGTGGCCATATTATTATAATAGCGATAATAATAAGACTAACGAACACTAAAAATTGGAATTCACGCACGAAAAATATACCAAAGAAAGTTTACCAGCGCAAGTAGCTAAAAGGCCACGTGGCTCAAACAAAGTTAACCTGGCAACATGGTGTTGGGTTCGGAAGCCACGCCTAGCAGTGACAGTGCTGATTGGCGATAGCAGACAGTTTTAACCTCCTGACCAGAGCACCGGATGTAGAGACTTCCGGTACCACCAACAGATGCAGTTAGTGTGCGTGAAAGGTGTGAACGAAATATTCTAATAGAGCTTTGTTGTAATGAATATCTTGAATGATAATGAAATTGCAAGTTGGATTTTATTGTTTTAAAGCTAATATGGTCCTATATTTTCATTTTAAGATAATTTTGACGATATGTTTTCAACTGCTCATTACTGAATGTTGCTACTATTAACCTTCCCCTTCCACCTCTTGCAGTCGCAAAACGTCAGAGCCGGAGATACAACGGCCGGACAGTATTTGTGCAAACGTCGACTAATAGTTCGGACAGTTCCAAGGTTGCTCTTCAGTGTAAAACTACACATCCCGTCCTAACAGGGAGGATTTTGTACGTACTTAGATAGCAAATCCAAGCAATATGAAGCGCTATACGAACGCCGAAATGAGAATATGATTTTGATTGATGGAAGAGCTGAAGGGAGTTCAAAGAACGCACGATTAATTTAGTTTCATTAAAACCATAAATTGTAAACGTAGTTAAGCCTATTATAATATTTATTTGTTTTAACTTCAGAGGATTTTGGTATGGTCTTAATTGAAGAATACTTTTAACCTCTTACTGTAAATATCAACAGCTTCCCTTTCAGATATCAATGCTTTATTTAGTATTGTCTCGGCAACAGGCATAAAAGTTTCGGCACAAATTAGAAAACAGACGGCGGATAAAGTTCCATTGTAGTAATGTACCTTGCTAAGCAGTTAATGATAGCGCGGCTATTGTAAACAAGCGCCGGCAAGCAAAGATAACTGAGGTAAAGGACTTGTCGGCATAGATTAAGTTACGCTTCTAGAATGTTATAGAATATTTGGTTTCTTTATTCTTCCGGAAATTTCTGGACTGATACAGATTGTTAGGGTTCTGGCTTATTGTAGAAGAATCTAGAGTTACGAATTAGGTATTTAAGGTCAAGACGGTTCTCAAAGTTAGTTGAAAATAGAGTAAGAAGAGAACAGCTGAGAGTGTTGTTGAAAAGACAGTTGTGTAAGAAGAGTGTTGTTGTAACGAGAGCTAATGTAATCAGCTGTCACGGTTTGTTATTCTCATCGACCTTGTAAGATTTTGTTATTATGTGATGTAATGTTGTTACGTGAGAATTGAACAGTGTATCTCTACGGAAATAAGGGAGATTTTTAATTTCTGCAACTCAGCCTTTTAATACTAAGAAGCCACAAAGTCACAGTATTATCAAACACGTGAAATAAAATGCACCTCTCATTGTATAAGCTATTTAGTTTTGGTTAATTTATTTAAAATTCATTGGTGTTGTTTTCTGTTCCTTTTATCATTTAATGCTTCCATCCTCAGCCTCACTAACATTAACTTCCCTCTAAGATGAATGAGTTGCATATGTCCTCCAGCTTATTTGTCATCATGGACTGCTATAAAGGTATTTTGGAACACGTTAAACACTCATAAGCAATAACTAAGCAATAGCTTCTTTATTGGGTTTCTTAAGCCAAATAAATTCTTAACAGTAGCAATCTACTGAGGAGTATGCCAGAATGTTTACAAACAGTTGCAGCACGCGGCATGACGTGTGACCTATACCTGCGAACTCCGACAGTTTTTGGAATTCTTTCCCATATTATATGATGAAAACCTTCATATGGGTTTTGGGTTCGAACATGCAAGCACTTTCTCAGTAATTTATCTTAAAAACATCCCTAAATACTGGTTTAATTGCCAAAAGAACCTCTTCCGGAAGAGAGTGTTTGTGTTTATAAATTTCTTTCCTAATCTGAGCCCTTTGAAATCCACACCATGTATCTTCACCTTTAGGACACAAGCAATGCTGTGCATTACAGTCTGTGGATAACTTATGAAAATAAATGGTCCAAATAGCTTATTTAATTTCTGCAATTGTTTTGCCTGTATATCTCCTGACAGCTAGTCCATAATACTGCTGGAGTAGGTCAATCCCAACGTCTGTTAATCTTCCACGGCCTGCAAGTGGTTTGCCTTCTGGAAGAATCTTTTCCTTCATACTACATCAGAAAGTGTGCGTGCCATTGCACCGCCATCTTTAAATTGATGGATTAAAGGGCTTTAATACCAGCTGACACCCTATGTTATATATACATATATATCATTTAAAAGCTGACGAATTATATAATTTTTAAAACAAAAATTTATTTTTTGAAGCCCATCGACCTCCCCTTAATATTTTTTACTTTTCTCAATACTTTTTCATAATAAACAGTGGTCAGTGGTCATACGTGCAATAAAATTATATTTGGGAAAGGTTGGAATTAAACGTTCTGTGCATGATTTTATGATTGCTCCCAATGACTGACCTCTTAGGATTTCACTGCAGATATCCGAATGTGATCCTCGAATGTTGAAGCAGAGAATTTTGGCTCCTTAGCAGATAATTCATTCTATGACCAGAGCTAGATGGTATGTGTAAATAGAATGGTAAAATATAAGGTAACCAATTTTCAAGGTAGCCTATCGCTTCCAACATCAGGATGTTTTAAAGAAATGTTATAACCACTAAATATATAACACTAAATATATATATATATATATATGTATGTATATATATATATTGCTATGGCGATGTACGCTCCCGAAACTTCGATTTCCAAGATCTTGAATATATGCGTCGCCAGGAAAGCTTCCGATCTTATTTTATAAGGTACTCTAACAATGCGGGATGGCCCTGGGTAGCGTATGATGCTCATCCTCAGTTTCGAATGTAACTACAATGTGATCCATATAAATCTGAACCATTTCAATAAGCCATAAGTTTTGAAGCAATAAAAGGACGCACGTGCAACTTTTGGATACCATAATACACAATTGCTAGATTTCTTTACACTATTTACATCTCAGAGAAAATTTTCGAAGTGTCATCCACCAGCATCTCTGGATCGTTGGTCCCATTTTCTTTGATACGACTGTAGACACTGAAGTTTATATGTGTATCTTCAAGAGATTTGTGTGGCCGCTGGATGACATCGAATTGAGAGAACGTTATTTCCAGCAAGACCGAGCAACGTGCCGTACATCAAATGACACCATGGAAACTGTAATCAGTTTCTTTGATAATCGAATAATCTCAAAGGGTCTGTGGGCCCCAGATTCCCTGACCTAGCCTCACGGGAATTTTTCTTGTAGGGATATCTAAAAAATAGGGTATACAGGAACAGACCACGGACAATTGATAATATCAAGGAATCCATTCGAACCAAAATAAGTAACATTAGCGAGGATATACTCCGTAAAACTTTAGAGAATATGGTGAGACGAGTGCAAACATGTACAGATGCTGGTGGGGGACATTTTCACCATTTTTTCTTATATATTATATATTGTAATGTAATTTACAATTATGTATTACATTCTCCCACGGTTGCACGTGTGTCCCATAATTTGTTCAAGTTATGGCCTATTGAAGTGGTTAAGGTTTAACATCTACTGCACTTTGGTTTTTACCGTTTTTCTTTATTTTTAATTTCCTACTAACAAAGATAAACAATCTTCTGTTCCCTCCAACATAATCTGTAATCGGAAACAGCTTTTCTGTGCATATCATTACGTGACTGGAGCAAATTAGAACTAAGGGAGTACCGGTATCGGACGCATATTTATAATATTCTGATATCTTTAGAGGAGAACTTCAGATATGCTTTGCGTATGGTTGACGCTCATGACAATATTTTATCCTTATATGTTTCTACAATTTACTTGAAACACTGTTTCTAGAGGGAGATGCAGGCTTTTCCCATCATATTCTTATATCTTTGTCCATATCACGTGTTTTTTGCTTCGTAATTGCGAAAATGTAGTCTATACAATGTGTTAGGAGTCCTGGTGTGCAGAATTCAAGGGCAACTTATTGATGTTAAGCTGAAACAGAGGTTCCTTTACCATTTTTCTCTGTGTATGGTTGCGTAAATGAAAAATAAAATTGATGACAGCTTTGAATGCGAATATATTGCCATACCTTTATGATTTACTTTTATAAAGAGATTAGCTAGGTGAACCTAGAAAATATGAGTTATTTATTTCTTTAGCATATGTTGCTAAAATGACTCGTTTAATCATAAAATCATCAAAGAAAGGATTCCTGCTTGTCGTGGGCTTACGGTCAGCAATCCAGAACATAGGTGTGTGTGTAGGATGAAGGGCAAGGGATGTTCGCAGTAAAACTACCTTTGCTCATCGGCAGGTTTTAGTTGTGGTAGTGCTTCACATGCGACTGACCTCTTTACAAATCAAAGGTGTGCGTCTTGTCTATGGCAAAGCTGACTGGAACACTCATGAAGCGCAACACTTGGGAGAATTCCAAGTCCAATTTGATTTCAAATTGCAGAATAGCCTAACGGAGCACATTTTGAACATCTACTGTGGATAAATATCTTGTTGATGTTGAAGGCATTGACTTATTCATTCCTGTTTGGAAAATATGTATGCTTGATTTAATTTTACGCGATAAACCTGAATGAGCCATTTCCAGAATTTTCTATATTTGGTAATCAGAAATTCTTACGCGTAACTTTTAAGCAGCTTTCAATATAGATCTTGTGAATACGATTGGATAGCTTAAGACAAAAGAAGCCTACTTTTCGTTACTGGCAACAGTTGATAGACTCACAGGCACGTGGCAAACAGACTTTCAAGCGCTGACCTAGTATGGATTACTTCCCTTGCAGGTCTGAACGTGTCTGGCCGCAAAACAAAATAAAAGCATCCAGCTCTGGAATCTAACTCTGTTGCGAGACTGTACAGGTAATGTATCAGTAATGTTCAATTTAAACATTTATCTTTCAAGATAAATGACATTGTTATGGAGTTTCATTATTGGTCATATTTGAGTCACCTAGCTTGCGAAAAATGCGCATAAATGTAACCAACTACCTGTGTGTTACTCTGCGTGTGTGTGTGTATGTGTGTGTAGCAGCAGCCAACTTTTATGTTTGTAACAAACAATTTACAGTTAATATTCCGACAACAGAGGAAACATTTATATCCATTGACATAATATGCCAGAGGTGCATCTGTTGTTACTGTTTTTGCCCATCCGCGCTTATGCATGGTTTGTTTTTACTTGCAGCGCATTTCCTGTCCACAGCGTGACCTACTACTTGCAGTACAACCTGTTTACCAATACGGATAGTAGCAATAACCTTCATTGTTCGGTTAAAAACACGGATCTTATTAATTAGACTATAGGAATACGTTTCCAGGTTGTTACTTTTGGGTTAAGAAATACTGCTTTTTTCGTATTGCCATTTAACAGTAAATTAACGAATATGTACAATAGCGTCTAGAAACTAGCGATGGTACAAATATATACTTAGGCTAGAATGAATGTGTGGTATTTAACCCCCGTCTTTACTACATACGGCACCGCAGGCTACGACACAGAAGATTACTGGTAAGATGAAGATAGATCTCAGGTGGAATGAAATGGCGGTGGAAAACGGGCAACCCGAAGAAAACTCGCGCCAGTGCCGGCTGTCCACCACAAATCTCATTTTTTGGTTGTCTGGGATAGAACCCGAACCGTCTTGGTGAGAGCCAAGCAGTCAAATCACTCAGCCACGGCGCGGCTAGGTAGACTGAAGAAAATCTTTCTGGTACAAGAAGACTTACAACTGTTTTCTCGACGTCGTTTGCCTTAAATTTCAAATATAGAGTGAGAGACGGACGTAGCGGAAACAGCAAATACATACGTATCAACAAAGAGTCTCCTATCAGCTGTAGTAAGAAAATTAAATACAATTTTCTACTACAAACTGCCCTGGATCCACTATCTCTCTGGTTCTCTTACTGGCTCATTTCCTTTAACACTAACAAGACAGAGGCTAAAATGTTCTCTTTACGTCCTTATAGGGATCCACCTTCACTACAACTGCTCGGGGAACAGCTTTTATGGTTACCAACCAGTGTGTCAGTGAAATATCTTGGGTTGCTACTAGACACTCGACTTACTTGGAACGCCCACAACTGTCGGTCGGTTTCACTTGCGTCTTCCCGGCTATCCAAACTATACCCTTTACTCAACAGGCGCACCTCACTTGGTTATGAATCCTCCCTTCCTTCTTCTTTATACATCTCTAATCCTTCCTATTCTTACTTATGCAGCTCCAGTCTGGGGTGGCACCAGCAAGACTAAACTCCGCCGCCTGCAGGGACAGATGTATATTTTTATCTTGAAAATTGCAGAGCGATGCGCAGTGGTATCTGGACGAGTCCACCTCAGAACGGTTGCATCTGGAGGGGAGGGCAGGTCAGTTGCGTATCAGTTGCGAGCAACTAAACACGTGCAGAGCTACTCGTTAACACTACGGCTTGTTTCAAAATGTGATAATTTCCTGGATCCAAGAGAGCATTTATAAATGACGCCTCCTAGCAGCACATTAGGAAATAAACTGCTACATTTAAAAACACGAGAAGTAATAACCAATATCCATAGATTTATAAGAAAGGAATAATGATCTGGGTCAGCTATAAAAATCCAGGGAAGTGTATCTGAGGCAACAGTTGTGTCTGAAAGCAGTTTAGGTGAGCTATTAAGGAAAGAAAAGCCATTGGTGCTAGTGCAACAACGTCCTTCTCTATGCCCAGTAAACAAAGATTAACAACATACAAAATCTAATTTGGATGTTTTAATTCAGAAGTAGTTAGGCGAACTATGAATAATTTTTAAAGCACAGAAAAACAAAGACCAACTTTGAAGAAAGTGCTTATGAAGCTAAAAATTCTACTGACTTCCTAGGCAGTGTCTGAACATTAAGAAGAGTTCTTTTGGAGCTAGGATTATTTGAAAAAAAAAAAACACTAAGCATGACAGACAAATTTTAATCGAACATCGCACCATACGTGCAAAAAGGCTTAAGTATTTACGCAATATTCGGAGTTATCGAAGTGAAGTTTATATAGTTTGTATGGATGAAACTTATATAAATACAGCACATACTGGACCATATGCCTAGAGTGAAATACGTTACAGGGACTCTGCATCGATATTGAAAGGCCGACAGTTGTTTATCATGCCTGCTGGAGGAGAACAGGGCTTTGTTCCAAATGCCTATGTACTATTTAAGATCCAACAAAAGCGTGGAGATTACTACCATAGTAAGAATTACAACTTAGTTTATAAGAGCTGCAGAACTGCCTTCGAGAATGAAATTTGTTTTTAGACACCTTATGCACCGCCCTCCCCTCTCGTAATCTTACGCATGTGAAGCATTGTGGCGATAGATGCACTATCCCCACCACAGTTGTTACTCATACCTACCGCGCCGGATTCCTGTCAAGATAAAATACTGCGTCTGTACTACAAAACAGGGTGCTTCGTGTAGCTGGAAATGCCCCAAGGTTCGTCAGAAACCAACAACTTCATCATGAGTTTAGTCTTCTACCCGTTCACCAGTACATCCGCCGGCTGGCACGACCTTTCTTTTACCACATCCAGGAGGTCTCTGGAGCTGTTACACACAATCTCGGCGCTCGCACTAGCCTATCAACTTGCCTCAAGCACAGACTGCCACAAGATGTTCTCCTGAGTGACCTCTCCAGTACAGACGACCCCGACGAGTGATAACTATCAGACTTAAAGTCCTCAATTTGTGTTTCAGTGATTCTGCCATATTTAGCTAGAGGAGTCATTCACAGTTACCTCAGTTTTTATGTATACTTTTACAAACTTTCTCAATAACAAATATCTGTAAAGTATACTTGCTGATCTATGGATGATAAAAAGAGTAGGATTTGTTTTTTGTTAAAGCAGTCATGCTATTTCAGTTTACTGTAAAATCTGACCTAATATTAGTTTGGCAAAAAGGATTGAGATTGTTGAGACCACTGGCAGTTTTCTGACTACAAGATTACAGGAAATCCGAGGATAGTTAGGTATTGAAGGAATTCTGCAGAAGATAGATCAGTATAGAAATAAATGAAATGAGCTTATGACAC
Organism: Mantis religiosa; assembly: GCA_030765055.1. Classification (NCBI taxonomy): domain Eukaryota; kingdom Metazoa; phylum Arthropoda; class Insecta; order Mantodea; family Mantidae; genus Mantis; species Mantis religiosa. The sequence goes on along the minus strand of CM060947.1, from coordinate 200,415,659 downwards.
GGATGAAAAAAGACTTTATCCCTAAATAACGTTATGAATACAAAACACAAAGTAGAAGCAATATCGGACGATTTATAAAGAGGTGGAAGAATTAGGTGTGAATTGCTGGGTTTCGGAACAGAAAAATACATAATTATATATATATATATATATATATATATATATATATATATATATATATATATATATATATATATATATATATATAAGTAGTACAGAATTGAGAGAATCAGCACAGTGTAGATATGATGCTGAACTCTCCTCTGTGTTAATATATGAGTGATGTAGAATGCTCATTGATTTAGAACTCTCCTATGTGAAAATCGAGGTGTAAAAGAAGGGGAGTGTTGGCGTAGTGCCGTTCTCCCCTGTGCAGTGAGATGTGTTTGAGGGTGGGGTGATGATGATGATGATGATGATGATGATGATGATGATTGTGTGTGTGTGTGTGTGTGTGTGTGTGATGTGTGATGGGTGGGTGGGTAACGGGGTTCCGGGGGGTGTTTGAATTAAATGTGAATTCATTTCGATATGTGTGTGCTTAAACTCTCATGTATGAATATCGAGTCTAGGGTTCGATATGGGGTTCGGGGAGGGTGATGTTTGAATTAAATGTGGTGATAGTAATTCTTCGATGTCTGTGCTTAAACTCTCATGTATGAATATCGAGTGTAGGGTTTGATATCTATTACGTTTAGTGCTTCGATGTCTGTGCTTAAACTCTCATGTATGAATATCGAGTGTAGGGTTTGATATCTATTACGTTTAGTGTATGATATGTGATGCAGTATCGTTATTCTTTAGATAAAAGAATATCGAGAGAATGATTAGGTATGTGTACTGGGAGAGATTTATGAAATAAATGTAATAAGACATTCTGGTAAGGGGTGTTCCCTATCCAGAATCTATCCTTGAGATATGTATCCAAGAGCGATGTAAAGGTTAAGAAAAGGTGAAATTCCATTCCCACATCGAGGTACGAGAAAATATAAATCTGTTCCACATTGAAGTATAAGAATGGAAATGTAAATCTATGTGAGAGGGTCTCATGACAAAGAAATGTTCCCTCTAAGCATGATAAAATTGGGACATAGCAAATGCAAATAAAATAAAAGCACTACTCACCTCTTTAAGAATGATAAAAAAATATTGAGAGAAAAGTATAAGAATGCAAATGTAAATCTGTTTGAAAGGGCTTCATGATAAAGGAACGCTCCCTCTAAGCACAATAACCTAAAAAGAATATTCCCTCTAAGCATGATAAAAGTGGAACATAACATCGAAAATAAAATAAAAGCACTAACCATCTATTTAAAAATGATTAAGATAACGAGAGAAAAGTATCTCATCTTTAAGTATATATGTGTAATACAAACTGATCAATCAATATGATAATATATATACGCAAGTAGGGATCTATAGTGTAGATATCCTAACTATCCATGGCAAGATATCACCCTCCATATAAAAAAATTGTCTAGAAAATCTCCCCTCAGTATTACGAATACTCCACTGAACTTCATCCCTCTTGGTATGTGGGTCAGAGAAAAAAAGAGTTAATCTCTCCAGACTGGTGACAGGGGTGGTCAAAACATTCTTATTGCTGTAGCGAAGTCTAATTTTGTCAAATAACGTTAGGAAAAAAAAAAGAATATATTTTAAAATTAAACGAATGAATCTATATATTTGTGTGAATGATGAAACAATACTATGAATGTGTTAGTATACCAAATGTAAAAAAATCAAGTGTTCAGAAAAATATATTTTGTACAAGTATGTGTGTGTAAAGAAATGTGTAACTATATCCCCCCCTCCAAGATGTAGGGAACGAATCACAATTAGCGTGCGCACGCAACATGGTGTTTGGGAAGGAGAGATACGGTTGGAGGGAGTGTAAAAAATGATGAACCTATATAAAGTTTAAACTATGATAATAAAGTTACTAGTAATACCTTTGAACTCATAACGTAGTCACTAGTAACAACTTTAAACTCATAGCGTAATATGTAGACAGTAACACCTCTCCCTGAAGGAGGGGCGGAGCCTCTCTCAATAAATACCGTGGTACGGATGAGTGAGGAGGCAGTCGATTCTCTGGAAATATGGATCCTACAGGTAAGACAGAAAAGTTGTATACTGTAATTCATTTTTATCTCTGTTTACGAAGAAGGTTGAAGTAATACTGATTCGTGTATGCTTATACGTTTGTTTCAGATCATGAGATGCTCCAGCTAAATCAACTAGCTGAAGGTGGAACACATCTTCCCACAAAGAAACTACGTGAATTAGATCAGTCCGTTCAACACATCATTCGATCCGTCAAAACCGTGAAGACCAGATATGGTGAACGGGTTGTCGTCGAAACATCAGAATTCCAAGTTTTCCTCCCGGAGAGATTCAAACACATGACCGCATCGCAGAAAGATCTACTAAACCGTGGTGACTGCATACTCCAATACCATGGCGAGGAAACTCTAGAAAGTGGTTTCAAACGACACAAATTGTCTTTTTTAAGCAGCCCGTAATGTCGTCAAAAGGTGAGCATAATTATTGAATAAAATTTCATGAAAAAGTGATAATGTAGTTACTTGCATGTAAATGTGAAATCGTACATGTTGTATTAGAACTTAAAGTGTTAATTATCGCACGTCATGTAGTATTAGTAATTGAGAGTGAACGTTGTAGGGTTAATTTTCATGTGTAATAATTACGTACATGTGAATATCGTAGTTCAGTTACGTTATTTCACATGCATGTTAGTTACGTTTTGTTTGTTACACGTAAAAGTAACGCTGTAGGTGAAAAAAGAACGTTAATTTATGTGTGTAAAAACGTACATGTGAATATCGTAGTTCAGTTACGGTATTTTACATGTATATGGTTTACGTTGTGTGTTTTATCATTTATGTAAGGGAGAGAGCATTACGTAAAACAGTTACATACTATCTGAATATTGTAGTTACATGATGATAGCAATAATTGAAATCTCTGTGTAAAATACATAATCATTATGTAAATATTTTCATATGTAAAAGTTACATGCATGTTACGTTCTATATAAAGTATAGAGTTTACGTAAAATTGAGATTCAGACATGTAAAAGTTATTAACATGTATGTTATTTCTGTCACCACCTTACATACATGTAAATCAATGTTCCCGTATGTAAAGTTAATCGAATGTTGTAATTGCTTTTCAGAAACGGCGACAAGATGCTCCGATAGTGCCACTGGACAACCTCGATTCAGCAAGATGAAACCCGTCCGAACGTGATCCAGACTGAACGCTTACAATGTATTCACAGTGAGTCTGCCTTCAAAAACAGATTATGTACCTACGAAATTCACAACTGTGTTAATATACTTGACCCCGTCATATTCTTAGCAGAATGCAAACCTTTAATTTTGAATGAAATTGATAAGGGCTTAAACATGTATAAATCAGGTCTTAAGATAGGATCCTGTTCATCTTGTCAATATGTCATAATATCACAAGAGAGCGATAATATTCATACATTTAACTTTAACAGTAAACTTGAGGTGATATTGCAATCTACAGATAAATCTATATGGTATGAAGAGAAGATTGTACAACCTATACTAGATCATATGGATAATTTTGAATCGCGTACCAGTTCAAAAGCTTTATACAGTATTGAGAAATTAACAATATACGTGACACAATACGATTCATTGAATGCAGGGATGTATACTGAATTACCCGACTTTATAAAATCGAAGAGAGCTGTTATTAACATTCGTAATACTGATAAATATTGCTTTGCATACTGTCTGTTAGCATCCAAATACCCGGTAGAACGTAACAAGAATCGACCCACGTCCTATAAAAGATATGATTTTCGTAAAGAATTTAACTTTGAGAATATAACATTCCCTGTGTCATTGAAAGATGTAGAAAAATTCGAGAATCAAAATTCAAATATTTCATTAACGATATACGGTGTTGAAAATAAATCGATTATTCTCTTATATCAACCAAGAGAGATAAAATCACATCATGTCAATCTTTTAATGTATAAAAGACATTATTGTCTGATAACAGACTTATCACGTTTGCTAGGAAAGCAGCTAACTAAACATAATGGACGAAAATGGTTATGTAACAATTGTAACTTGTATTTCACATCAGAATCACGTTTAAATAGTCATAAAAAGCGGTGTATGATGAATCAAATTATCAGAATGCCCGAGGCTGGTAAAACTGATCTCGTTGAATTTAACGCATATTCGAAATGTCTAAAAGTTCCATTCGTGGTTTATGCAGACATAGAATGTATCTTACGTAAGGTAGATTCGTGTCAAGATGTATCGAGCAAAAGTTGGACACGTACCACTCATAAACATGAAGCGTATGCAATTGCATTACATTTGGTTTGTAGTTATGATAAAAATTTAACACGTTTCAAATCATTTGAAGTTCCACATGCAATTGAAAATTTTCTTAAAGAATTAACGTTAATTGCAAATCAGGTCATTAATATATATGCTAATAAAATTGAAATAAGTATGAGAGATGTGGATGAACTAGAATATAAAAATGCAACACGATGTCACATATGCAAACGTGAATTTCTTAACTCGTGTATAAAGGTTCGTGATCATTGTCATTTGACTGGAAATTACGTTGGCCCAGCCCATAAGCACTGCAATTTAAATAGGAAAATGCCAGGATTCATACCAATATTCTTTCATTGCATGTCAAAATACGATGCTCATTTCATAGTAAAGAAACTAGGTTACGATACGGAACCTATCAACTGTATTGCACAAACTTCTGAAAATTACTTATCCTTTAGCAAAAGATATACAAATTCGAATGGAATGAGTATATATCTAAGATTTCTGGATAGCTATCGTTTTTTGGATTCAAAACTTAGTAACCTTTCGGATATGTTAGAATCAGATGATTTTCATTATACCAATAATACGTATACGAATCCTTTGCATAGACAACTGATGAAACGCAAAGGTGTCTTCCCGTACACGTATGTGGATTCTATAGAAAAATTATACGAGAATAGTCTACCATCCAAACATCAGTTTGATCATGTAAGCGATGAGGATTATAGTCATGCTAGAACGGTATGGAATGAATTCAATGTTAAAAATCTGGGTAAATATTTAAATATATATCTTAAGTGTGATACGTTAATACTAACGGACGTGTTTGAACGCTTCCGTGAATTAAGTATCGGTTTGTACGGACTCGACCCGTGTCAGTATTACAAACTTCCCGGATTGCAATGTTAAGAACGACTGGTGTACAGATTTCATTATTAACAGATAAGACTATGTTAGATTTCTTCGAAAAAGGAATACGAGGTGGAATTTGCACTGTGTCCAAACGGTATGCAAAGGCGAATAACAGATACATGACTAGCTATGATAACACTCAACCAACTAATTATTTAATGTACGTCGACTGCAATTCTTTATATGGATATACAATGGAAAATAATAGCTTACCATACACTGATATAAGGTGGCTAACTGATGCTGAAATTAAATCAATAGATTTTATGTCTATTACAAGTGATTCTGACGTGGGATATGTGTTGGAAGTAGACTTTAAATATCCACAGGAACTTCATGATATACAAAATGATTTGCCATTATGCCCTTTGAATGAAATCGCGCCAGGTGATAAGTATACAAAATTGCTAACAACATTGAATGATAAAAATAAATACGTATTACATTATCTCAATTTTCAACAATGTGTTAAACTTGGTTTGATTCCATCACGTATACATAGAGTAATAGGTTATAAACAATCTAACTGGATAAATCCTTACATTGAACTCAACGCTCGTAAACGTATTGAAGATAAGACGAAATTTGGCCAAAATCTATGGAAGTTAATGAATAATTGTGTTAATGGAAAATTTATAGAGAATGTAAAACGTTATAATTCATTTCATTTAGCTACCAGCTGGAAACGAGCGCGTAAATTGTTAGCTCGACAGACGTGTATAAGGTACGTGATTTTTGATGAAAATTTAATAGGTATAGAATTGGTCAGAGATGAAATATTGATGAATAAGCCAATATACATAGGACAAGCAATCCTGGATCTATCCAAACATAAAATGTATGATTTTTATTATGAAATTCTGAAGAAAAAATTGAAAGATGTAACTTTAATCTATACGGACACGGATGCTTTTCTCTTTGAATCTAGCTGCGATATATATGAATTTATTAAAACCAATATACATTTATTCGATACATCGAATTATCCAATGGATAATGTGTATGGTATTCCGTTAGCAAATAAGAAAATTTCAGGATTATTCAAGGATGAGCTAGCCGGTAGAGTGATGACTGAATATGTAGGATTGAAATCGAAATTATATTGTTATCAATATGATACTGAAGTGATTAAAAAATCAAAAGGTGTAACAAAAGATTCGATGAGTTTCATAACCTTTGAACAATATCTCTCATGTATTACACATCCTGACACGATACATCGAAGCATGCAGACATGTTTCAGAAGTTATAAACATAATGTTCATACCATTGAATCTAATAAGATAGCTTTAAGTGGTATCGATACAAAACGATACATTCCCGAAATTCATTTTCAACATTAGCATGGGGACATTATGCTATAGAAAATTGTCAAGTGTATTTTTTTTTCTTTTCTCAATAAAGCATAGATTCAACTGAGTTAAAAGGTATTACTAGGCCATGATAATAACATATTACTGTATTTCAAAAAACAAAATAATTGAGTTTCAAGTATAATTGTAAAGTGTGTTACAACTGAGTTAAAAGGTATTACTAGGCACATGATAATAACATATTACTGTATTTCAAAAAACGAAATAATAGTGTTTCAAGTAAAATTGTAAAGTGTGTTACTAATTACATGATAATAACATATTTACTTCATTTGAAAGATAACGTGTTGCTTTTTTTATGTTTACGTTAGGAGGGGAAGGAATATTTTTTCCTATGCATGTCGTTTTGAAATGTTAGATAGCAGAAATCAATGTAAACTTATTGATCTCTACAATGAAATGTTAATTCAACTATAATCATGTATGATTTTTTATTAAAATATATTTACTAATTATATCAAAATGTTATTATCATGTCTCCGTTAAGGGGTGAGGGGGGATTTATATATAATCAATGTGAACTAGCATGTACATGATGTTAAAGGCTCTTATTTCAGCTATAATCATGTATGATGTTTGTTTAACGTATATTACTAATTACTTCAAATTGTAATTATCATGTTTACGTTAAGGGTAGGTGAATTTATATATACTCAATGTGAACTAGCATGTACGTTATGTTAAAATCTCTACAATTAAATGTTAATTCAACTATAATCATGTATGATTTTTTAAAAAAGTATAAAAATGTTATTATCATGTTTAAGTTAAGGAGATGTGAATTTATATATAATCAATGTGAACTAGCACGAACGTTATGTTACAGAAGATATCAGGAATCAATGTGAAAAAAAAATAAAACACAATATATCATTAAAATTATATTTCTTTATTGAGTTGTGTGTTTTTTTTTTATTTATACAATGTCCACCTCATTAATCCATTCACGGGTAGGAAATCCTAACCATTTCACCAGAATCCTATCACCACGTCGTCTGATAATCCTTTCAACTAAATACGTGTCTGGATATTGAGTTTTCTGTAATTCATAACCGTAGAATGCTCCTTCAATCAGTTTACCCTCCAGATCCTCGATGAGATAGGTCAATGGATGTGTCCTTTGCACTGTACGTATCCTAAAGACTTCAACACTCCAATTTGGTAGATAACCTTTCTCCATAACACCTTTATGCTTAGAAATCCTCACGTAGTCACCAACACGATGAAGTCTAGACCTTCGCTTCTCACGCAGACTTCTATCATATTTGTATACACTGAGGAGGAGAGAATTATCACGAACTTCTACAGGCTTCATACGACTCGTTCGATGGTAAGTATTATTGTATGTATGAATAATTCTAGGTAGTATGTTTATCCATTGATATGAGCCTTGAACAATAAATTCCTTATACAAATTCAGTTTGATCGTTCTTATTAAACGTTCCACTGCAGCAGCCTTAACGTGAGTGAATGTACTGTAATGATTAATATTATTACGATTCATTAGTTCGCGGAAATGTTTATTGTAAAACTCCCTTCCATTATCAGATTGAACATTCTTCGGAAACGATTCCATTTCATTCAATATCTCCTCCATAGCAGTCGAAACGTTAATACCACTTTTATCACGTAATGGTCTTGCATAAGCCATCTTGGAATAAAAATTGCATGCAAGAAGAATATACTTATAATTCCTATTGTCTCTTGCATAATTAGACATGTCCATAAGATCTATTTGTACCAAATCGTTAATTCCTTTGCTTATGATCTTACGACGTAAAAATCGTCTTCCAGCTGGTGCATGTAACTCGGTTGCAATGCGACGTTTTATCATGCTATAATTTTTGATGTTTTAAGTTCTGTAATAATTTCTTCTATCTCGGGTGAGTGATTCAAATTACCTGCATCCCTCGACGCAACTAATAATCTTAATCTGTTTATTATTTCATTCGGATCGTTCCAGTAGACATAATCTAATTTTCTCTGCGGTACATGTTCTTTCCAACGTAAACCAAATCCAGTTCGATTACTAACAAGGTCACGAATGATATGACGATACTTGAACCCTCGATTTGCTCTTAAACGTCCATCTCTTGAATAGCCGTGTCTGTAAACTTGAGTATTCTGTAAGATTTGTGGATACACGTCTAAATCATCATCTGTGTAGGATGTCTTGCGAGGTAAACGTTTAAATAATAATTCATATAAGCCTGCTGTGGGTACATACGTTTCTGTCCCTATCTGAACACCATCAGATTTAAACACAACTGCCTTGTTACCCAATTTATACTCATTATCCTCGTAACGTATGCCGTAAGTATTGTCCATGTCACTCGAACTAGCAGTTCGAACCTTGTGTAGATACTTTGACACGAGATCAGATCCGCTAGCATCATCTGTAGTTTCGTCGCCGTTGTTGTCTTGGTGTGCTTTCGCTATTACTTTCAATGGTTCGGTTACAGGTTGAAGAACTTCAGACATGACTCGTTGCGTTTCGTATTTCATTCCTTTGAGAGAACGTAACTTTTCTCTTATTGTCCTACTGTGACGGGCAATGGATTCCTTAAGTCTTATAGCTTCAGCATCCATATCGAAATGAATGTATAATTAATCAGCTACTGCTAATTTATATGAAACTATCAGTTCTATACTTAATATATGACCATCTTTAGCACGTCCGGCTGGCGCTGTAAACGATAGAATATCGGCAGTTTCAACTCTTACAGGATATCTTTCAACTAATCTTCCGTTTATTGCAAACAATGTATCATTTACAGCATGCGGATGTACCGATGATACAATAGAACACGAGAGTACACTTCCATTTCCAGGAACTTTATAGTATTCGAGTCCCGATGTTAACGTATACCTTAAAGAGGGACCTCGAAACGGACGTGTTTGCAATGAAATTATGAGTTGTGCTTTCAATTGTTGTAACATAGTGTTTACAACATTTCTCATTCGTGTTTTCATAGTATGAATATCATTATTTATAGTGATTAGTTTATTATCAAGTTCCGTTTGTCGTGCGGTTAGTTCTTTCACTTCTTTTTCTACAGCTGTAGTAATAGTCTCGCTAGCGGAGGTGATTGTTCTAGTTAACTGACTTTGTAATTCATTCTGTTTCCGTGTAATAGTATCGGCAATGTTTGTTATAGTCACAGTTAAACCCGTTTGCAATTCATTGTGTTTCTGTATAAAGAAATGATTAACATAACTCATGGTGACTGCATCACTATCATCTATCGGGTCGGCTAAATCCTTCAATCTCTTCATTCGAAATGATAGAGTGTCATTAGAGTCGTGAATTGGAATCCTATCATCTACATATTTTTTATTAGGAACGTCGTGTTCGTGAAGGGGGTCCAACAGCGTTTTCATTCTTATACCATCTATAATGGCATTATTTTCGGAATCACGTTTAAATGCATATTTACTTAAGTACTCCATTAAATTGTTGTATTGGATGTCGAGCGATTTTTGTATGTGATCCCTAAGCATAGCTTCAAACTCGCCCATACGCTGATACGAGGTCTGCTCGCTGAAGATCTGCATTCGATTCTCGACGTCAGCCGTATGCGTATCCACATAACGTTTAGTCGATGCATCGTCACCTTCTTCAGGGTCGTGAATATTGCACAATCGCTTTCCCTTGAATCGATAGTTTCCCGATCCATCTCTAGTTATGATATATCGATTGAACACACCCCTAGAGGGTATGATTCTTCGGGATCCGAACCTATCGATAATCATTGCTTAAGTGATGGATTATTCTATTTATTCATTCTAATAAAGCGATCAAAACCGTGACGGTAGCGTCCCTCGTTCAGTGGATATTCTGGTACTATAACAACAAAGGATCGTTCATCACTCTCCCATATATGTTTACACATATCCTTAAATTCATCATAGGACATATCGGTATTTACATAATCTTCGTATATATGTTTTAAATTGAGATTATCATGTCTAAAGAATATAATCATATTTGCATTATCTCTAATTATATGTTTAGGTACTTTAGCATATGATTGTGCTAAATATATTGCATCGACATTACGATGTCTACCCATACTGTAATATGAAGCTATCTTACCCTGTTTTGCATTTATCACATCATCAAATACGAATATCGAATTTTCTCTAGCATCCGACGTTTGAATCACTTTATCACCATCATCGAACGTAAATACACCTATATCGGGTATAGTTTTCAGTAACCTGAGTAAATATCGATATTTAGGTTGTTGCAACGATTTCGAGTATATGTAGAGGTTTTCGAATCTCAGACCATTCTCGTGAATAAGCAGGTTGAGTAAAACGTTCGTCTTTCCAGCATTTGAACTGCCCAGTATGAGCGCTCTAACGTTCCTCGGAAACAACGTACCGTGTCGTCCTTTGCGAATGTCATCCTCGAAATCTAACACCTGTATGGGTAGCGTACACTTTTGCTTTACTATCTCCATATCGCGACTAATACTTATAAAGCATAAGTTTTGTCTTTTATTTCGTTCGTGATAAGGGCAATCTATGTGTTTACTGGATTTAGCCAATCGTCATAGGAATCGTATACTTATAAAGCGCACGTTTTGCCTTTTATTTCATAGTGGGACATGCGCTCTACACGTGCACGCAAAGGTTCGGGAATTTTTAATTCCTTGATTAATTCATTACCATTTGAGGCACATTTACCGGGTTATCGTTTCTGCGGTCCCGGAACGAAACTACATAAACGCTTGCAGAGAGGTGACTTACCGGTGAACGGGTTAGATTCTGCGTGTCTCGATCACGATCGGGCTAACGCAGAGAGTACTGATACAGAATCTCGTCGTCTAGCCGATAAGGTGTTGGTAGAGAAAGCTTGGAGACGTGTACAGTCTACTGACGCTTCTTTGGGCGAACGACTTGCAGCTCGACTTGTGACTACACTTATGAAGGGTAAATTGGCAGCGGGCGCTGGCATGCGTAAACGTCGCAACAAGAGAGGTGGTTTCTTACCTTTGCTACCACTTTTAGCAGCTCTAGGTGCAGCAGGTGGTCTAGCTGGAGATGCTGCTCAGATTGCTACGGCTGTCAATAAGAAACGTTCGGATGCAAAACAACTTGCGGAATTAACACGTCACAACGAGCGCATGGAATCTTTGGCTCAGGGCAAAGGTCTTCGCCGTAAGAGACGTCGTAAGGGTAGAGGATTGTATCTTCGATCAAAAAACCCGGGGCGAGGCCTATATTTATCCCGGAAAAAGCCCTGAGTGCTAACGAGATCGATTCGTATGCACGACGTCTACACATTCCACATTTTAGAGGTGTCTACATGATCGATAAACTACCTCCACGTCGTCGATATTATGAGAGAATAGTAGTGAATCTGGATACATCAAATAACCATGGTACACATTGGGTTGCTGTACGTAAGGATGGTGATGTTGCCTACTACTTTGACAGTTTCGGCGATCTGAGACCTCCAGAAGAGATAGAAACATACCTTTCGGGTGTCAAGCTCCTATATAATACGACGAGATTTCAAGAATTCGATTCTGTGATTTGCGGTCACTTGTGCCTTCAGTTTCTCCTCGATGAGTTACACGATCACCGTGAGTGGTAGTGATACCAGCTTCTCTACATTTCTAAAACCACCATTACATCTGGATCCTAACGGACATTACGAGATAGCTCTATTGAATTTTGAGACTTTTTACTCGATTCCGAATGTGGACGAGAGTAATAATTTATTCCATTACGTTCGCGATGGAAAAGTCGAACGTATAGTAATTCCACCGGGTACTTATGAATTGGATGATATCGCCAGATTGATCAAGGATGCTCTCGACATCGGTGACGACTTTATTCTACGTGCTAATAATAACACCATGAAATCAGAAATTCAATCTCCCTATATTATCGACTTTAGTCGTGAGAGATCTATTGCTCCTCTTCTCGGTTTCACCTCTAAACAGAGGGTACCGGCAAACGTGCTGACCGAGTCTAATGATTTGGTTAACATATTCAAGGTCAGCATCATACGTATCGAGTGTAGTCTTGCAACGGGATCTTTCATCAATTGTAAAAGTGGTCATTCTCTGTATGAATTTTTCCCATCGGTACCTCCAGGTTATCATATCTCGCAGGAACCATCAAGTCCTATATATTTACCAATCATCGGTACGAATCTCATTGATCATCTCGACATTAGAGTGGTAGACCAGAACGGCGATAAGTTAGATTTCAGGAACGAAACCATCACTGTACGATTGCACATACGTCGTAATGGGTATAAGTTTTAAGAGACGATGCTATATTAAAAAACATCTCTCGAGATTGAACTCTACTCGATCATCGACCCGCAAGCTAATCACATCGTCTAATCGAAAATTTCTCGCTAACTTAGGCTTCAAGGTTCTATGATGGAAGTGTTGGACGTTACCGGGATTCCGACTTTTGATGATAAGTTCAGTAAGGAGGAAGAACACGTATTCCTACCGTACAATACGTCAGCTCTCGATGTGAACGATGAAATTAGAATTCCATGTCAAGCTGAAGATTTGTACACGCTTCCTAGTAGAAGTTATCTCTACATTGAGGGGACTCTCACTAAACCCAACGGCACCGTCGCCACATCGAAATTGAGTAACAATGCTATGGCATTCCTATTCGATGAGATTCGTCTGGATATGAATGGAACGACTATTGATAGAACTAGGAATCCGGGCATTTCATCAACGATGCGTAACTATGCCGCACTGAATGAACTGGAATCGAATCGTTTACTTAATGCTGGATGGATCTATCCAGGAGGTGTGGTAGACATCGTGAATACATCGAATGGTATCTTCAATGCTATCGTTCCTCTTTCGATGTTGCTGGGTTTCGCGGACGATCACAAGGAGGTCATACTTAATAGCAAGTTTGAACTTATTCTCATTAGATCTAAGGATTCTAATAATTGTATCATTGGAAACGATCCTACAACCATACAACTAACTAGACTCGAATGGAGGATGCCTGTACTTCGACTTTCAGATTCTGAACGAGTTGATAAACTTAAACTCGTCAAATCGGATAAACCTCTACACGTCGCATTTCGAACCTTGGACCTTCACACTCAACCTGCTGTACCTCAAACTAAAGCGTTCACATGGAACATTGCAACCACGACTAAACTTGAAAAACCACGTTTCGTCATAGTCGGTGCACAAGTGGATAGATTGAATCATCTCGCTAAGGATGCTTCTCTATTTGATAATTGTAATATCACCAATCTGAAACTTTATCTCAACAGTGAATCTTACCCCTATCACGATATGAATTTGGATTTCGCCAATTCGAAATTTGCATCTCTGTATGATCAATATTCCAAATTTCAATCATCCTACTATGGAAAGGAGAATTACCCTCTTTTGAAAAGGAACGACTTTCTGAAATATGCCCCGCTATTCGTCATCGATTGCTCTCATCAACCTGAGGATACTGTGACGGGGGCAGTGAATGTCAGATTGGAAGTTCAAGCATCGTCAAATTTTCCTGCACAAACTTCATTATTCTGTTTAATTATTCATGATAAATTATTCACTTATAAACCATTAACTCATGTTGTACAATCTATCATATAGGTGTAATAAATAAAACATTACAAATTCAAATTATCTTTTTATTGACTTTAACATACATCTCCAATGTCCTCTTCCTTGCACTCCTGCTTTTTGCATCATATGAACATAATGATTTATGAATATCATACAACTGATATAAATTTCTTTCAATATATGGAATTAGTCTTTTAAGTCCATTGAATGCAGTACTATTCAGATTTATACTGCCCACATTTAAACATGTATTCACAAACGTTATTTCATTCATCTTATTCATGCATAACATTATATTAAATGCATATATTATATTTTCACTGTACGGTGCACATGGATGCTTACCATCTTTCAGATACGTATCCAAAACACACAAATTTGACATTATTACCTCCCAATCCTCTTTTGTAATATACACAAACGTATCGTCATGTGTGGCTTTAATGTAAAGTGATGGGAGTTCATTGTATAATCCTATGTTCACACGAAAGTCAATGCTGATGGAGATGTCGTTATCGTTTATGCACACACTATTTACCATCACTCGCAACTTCCTCCTCTACTTCTTCTGCGAAGGGTGTGAAAGGTTCGAACATCATTATGATGAAACTGTCTTGATCGAACGTCTTCTTGGCTTTGACGATTCTCGGTTTGCAGTTCGTCTTCTTCTTTTTCTTGTCTCCTTTCTTACTGGATCTGCGGACATACACGAACTATGTCTCAACATCGTGAATATTTAATACACTTGTTTACGTAAAACTCTTATTATTTTATACTCACTTTTCTATGACTTCCTCCTCGGGTTTCGGTGTACCGATATCCTTAAACGGACGGTCATTGTACGGACAGCACACATCCTCACCTTGATCCTGTTCGGACTGGCATGCCACATCTTCACTTTGGGCTTTACTGAAATAAACATATTTATCATTAGTTATCTAACACATAACAACACTTTCACGTTAACACACAATTATAATTCTACTTACCCGAGATACACTTTACAATTCTTTCCGCATTGAGCATAAGATGTGATCGAATCATGATGGGAAGGATTCTTGCAAATCACTTGATGCATCTTCCCATCACACGTTTCATCGTGATGCTCAACCCAATGCTTTTGCAAATCTTCGAAATTGCGTAGATTCTCCCAGAATCTGGTATCACTTTCAATGATAGGAGTTGTTGTTCCACTCATCTTGACGTTGCGATGTGAAGTGAGAATGCATTCGTTCCCGAGTGAGCAGATGGGTGATGAAACGTGATCATACCTGTCTCCCCCCTCCCCATCCTATCGTCGATTGTACTTAACGTACGGAGGGTTTGTGTGAAGTGAGGACACGTTCGTTCCCGAGCTGGCGGGACAGGATGAGACCTGTTAATTCGAATTTACTATATTACCATTTTATCACGTTCCCCCCCTTCCACCCTCTCGTCGCTTGTACTGGAGGAGGACTAGTGTTTATCCTCGCGTACATGAATGGGTATCGAACCGGGGACTCTATGTTCATATTGTAACGCGACCGTTGGAACACCCTGTACAGCAGCTGGGAGCGGAAGACGGGGGAGGTCAATGTTAGCTACGCCCTCCCCTCGTTTGTCTTATAGTGGTGACAGGGACGACTGGGGAAAGAAACATAATTGTGCGGTCTGTTTCTCTTCCACCTGGTTCCAGAAATTACGGGATCTTTCATCATCTGGAAACGTCTAGAAGACGGCGAGATGCTTATAAAAAGGGCTGCAGCTAGTCAGTGAGTGAGTCAGTCAGTTGGTTAGTGTGTGAGTGAGGACAGTTCTTGGTGTAAGAAGGCAGTGTTAGTCAGTGACGTGTTAATGAACGAAAGGATTGTGAACGAGAAGACTGTGTGGAATTGTGTACGTGCATCGGAACGGTAACGGACGGACTGGTGAATTGTAACTGTGTGCAGCAAGTAATTCTGTGTAATTGGCAAGAGTTAAACTGTAAGTCGGTGGAAATAAAGCACATTTTGGAGTGGTGTAATTGGACTTTTTATTTCACGAACCCACAAAGTCACAATATATATGAATCCTCCCGAGAACTCGATATTCATAGATGAATATTTATACGCCCACACATATACACATATGCACAAATCTTGAGGAATGACAACACGTCATCACCCTTATACTTCAATGTGGAACAGATTTATATTTTCTCGTACCTCGATGTGGGAATGGAATTTAACCTTTTCTTAACCTTTACATCGCTCTTGGATATATAGCTCAAGGATAGATTCTGGATAGGGAACACCCCTTACCAGAATGTCTTATTACATTTATTTCATAAATCTCTCCCAGTACACATACCTAATCATTCTCTCGATATTCTTTTATCTAAAGAATAACGATACTGCATCATATATCATACACTAAACGTAATAGATATCAAACCCTACACTCGATATTCATACATGAGAGTTTAAGCACAGACATCGAAGCACTAAACGTAATAGATATCAAACCCTACACTCGATATTCATACATGAGAGTTTAAGCACAGACATCGAAGAATTACTATCACCACATTTAATTCAAACATCACCCTCCCCGAACCCCATATCGAACCCTAGACTCGATATTCATACATGAGAGTTTAAGCACACACATCGAAATGAATTCACATTTAATTCAAACACCCCCCCCGGAACCCCGTTACCCACCCACCCATCACACATCACACACACACACACATACACACACAATCATCATCATCATCATCGCCCCACCCTCAAACACATCTCACTGCAAGGGGAGAACGGCACTACGCCAACACTCCCCTTCTTTTACACCTCGATTTTCACATAGGAGAGTTCTAAATCAATGAGCATTCTACATCACTCATATATTAACACAGAGGAGAGTTCAGCATCATATCTACACTGTGCTGATTCTCTCAATTCTATACTACTTATATATATATATAATGTTCTGACTCGATCGCATAACAAGCATGACATATGTTTCTAGTTCTACAACAACTGATTTCATTGAAAGAGGGTGACAAATTTCCAAAAGTTTGGGCTAAACAGTGCGGTGTGGCATTGCGTTTCATCTAGCATTTCTTTGTGGAGAATGGTGAGACTCATCATTAAGTCAATAGTCGGGGTGCTCAACTAAAGCAGGAAAGGAGAGGTTGAAATCACCTCTTTGCACAGGCTGTGATAGAATTGTGCGTTTACCTTTAGTTACTGAGTTCCAGTGGCGGAACGTCGCTATCATTCTCACGTATAGAAAACCATGAGCGTTTGTACTCATAGTTTACTCCTAAATAATGTTTCTTAGGATGACTTCTGTGCCACAAGCTATGCTTTACAAGTTCTGCAATCGGTATTGCAAAAGACGAAGTGCACAGTTTCAAAAGATAAGCAAGACACGTCTCCGATTTTAATATAGTTCATCTTTGAAAAGGTTCGTTCGTAGATATAGTTAGAGCCAAAGACGGCCATTAAATTAGATGCAAACAAATGTAATATCAGATAATCGGTACAGGGCAAATATTTCAAAAGGTTTCCATCCTTCCTTCTCAGAATATTTTACTGTCCTGGAATTTTGCAGTAAAAGTAGTTTCATTTGTAGCTCGTGTGGGGTCTCAGTACATGGAAACTTCAAAGGAGGGCAAAATAATTGCATATTTGTCTCAAGCTTTTTATATATTCAAATTGCAAAGGGAACATGTCATATAGTTGATTTTCTAGACGTATGACGTTTATTGTGAACAGGGAACGCAAGCAAGAGAAATTATATAAATCTGCAGATACAGTTGCAATTGTGCTAAAAATAAGATATTTAATTCATTATCAACACCCTTAAGAAATACATTAACCAGGCCTCATCAGATCTATCCACCGTTTCATACCGGGCTGGAGAAAAACAAGTTAATGGCCCTAGTTTGTCCTTAAATTGCCTTTCCAAATCACAATACAATTCTTCTATGCGTCTCGTTCCTGTACCTCGATATAGACTGACTGATGCAAATAAATCAACTAAATCGGGACAAAATTCCTTCACCTTCATTAAATGGTTTCATATTTTGTCCAATAAGTTCCGCCTGTTTATAAGAAAGCTGTACCAAATTTTCGACGTTAGGATAATATTTATCAGGTGCTTTCATTTCTTCCAGTTTTTGTGATCTGGTTTCATCCAGAACGTAAATACGCTAAACGTTAGTAACAATGCAACTGACTGCTACCTCTGTCTCTCCCTGCCTTGGACATTTGTGTGGTGAAAACAACATGTGTAGGGGAAGGAAGCGTGTGCTGTACAATTTATTATGCCTGCTCAGTGGTGTATATTAGTCTTGAGCCTCGTTCATTCTCATTTCCTGAAGTTTAGATTGCGCGTTGTAATACGTTAAATTTTAGTTTCATTGTTCACTCATAAACCTAATTTTGAATAACTTATCATTGTTGGTACTCTTGGCTCCCGCCTGAGAGAACCAGGCAAGTTCAGACATGTTCAGTATCGCCCACTGCTGCAATGGAGGTAACACGCGGTGATAAATGTACGGCTTTGAAATTCTGCTTTCGTCTCAACAAATCTTCAGTTGAGACCTATATAATGTTACAGGAGGCCTATGGAGAGGCTGTTCTTCCCAACAGGACAGCTCAAAGGTGGTTTAAAATGTTTAAAGGGGGGGAAGACAACTTCATACGAAGCTGGACCCGTTTCTCCAGTTACTGCTCTTACGGAAGAAAACATAAACACTACAGCTGCCATTGTGAGAAAAGATCGACGAGTTACCTTAAGATCACTTTCTGAAGTACTGAACATTTCATTGGGTGCCACCCACACGTTGGTGACAGAAAGATTACACGTGAGACATGTTTGTGCGCGATGGGTTCCAAGACTGTTGATTCCCGAAAAAAAGGACATTCGTATGCAGCTCTGCATGCTGTTAAAATTGATGCTAGAGGAAGATACGGATGAAACTTGGCTACATCATTTTGATCCTGGGAATAAACAGCAAAGCTCATTGTGACAATCTCCTTCATCACCAATCCCCAAAAAAGTAAAAGTTGTTGCTGCTGCTGCGACGGATATGATCATCTCATTCTTTGATATTCATGGAATGGTTTATCAGTATGTTGTACCTGCACACACATCAGTAACTGGACCATGCTACAAGGATGTCCTAAAAACATTGCAAGTCCATATCAGGTGCAAAAGACCATATTTTCGTAAAGCAGGCTGGATGCTGCACCACGATAGTGAGTGGTCGCATATTGCCAATGCAGTTGCTGTATATCTTGCAAACATTTGCGTGAAGTGCATCCCTCACCCTCCCTATAGTCCGGATTTAGCTCCATGTGACTTATTTTCAATTCCCTAACTTGAAGAAACGCCTACGTGGGTGGCATTATCCATAATCAGAAGCATTGATGAAGGCTGCGGAGCCCATTTTGAAGGATCTCTCAAAAATGGTTTCCAGCATGTCTTTGAAGACTGGCGGAAACGCAGGGAAAAGTGCATCGCAATTAGGGGAGACTATTTTGAGGAGGGCCATCAAAATTATGAGGATGAATAAAGGTACGTTGTCAAAAAAAAATAAAATATTTTGTTCAGTCATTTTTGAACAGCCCTCGTGGTATGTTCTTCATTTGTAGAACTTTTGTCGTGATTTGGTAATTTGGTTACCTAATATTAAAGCAAATATGAATCAAGATTTCCGCTTGTTCTAGGAGGAAGGTATATGTATAGGTACGTAAATCCAAGAGGTCATGAAGCCAATAGCATCTACAATAGCAAACAAAGCTTTGTTTCAGTGACCTTCTTGCAACGAATGTGGAAGAAACTACTCAGTAATCGAGTAAGTTAAAGAACCTCTCGATAAAAAATTTCGCAGACAACGAAAGTGTAATTAAATCAGGCCCTCCACAGGCTGCGCTTTGTATTTCAGGGAACATTAAACATGTATAGAGCACTTCAACATCGTCATGTAGAAGGGTGTAGTTATAAAATGTGAAAGAAATATTTGTCTGGAATTCTAGTGGTTATGAAGATTTAAATGGAATTTTTAAGACACACTAATGATATAAATATTATCCATTTAATCTGTTAGAAACATCTTAACATGTTCCAAGAATTCCAGAATTAGAATATGTAATTAAAAGTTAGTTAAGCCCTCAGTTGAAAACAGTAATCTTGAAATGTAAAGTAATAGTTTTGTTTGAGAGTCCTCCATGATCACTGTTATGAAAGATGGCAAGTGCTTTGTTATTGAAGTGCCTACTCTCACAAAGGTCGTAAAAAGTGAGAAAATAGAACTCTGTTCTTTTACACTTCATTTGTTTTCAGCATTGGTTGGGTTACCGCTATGCCACTTACTAATTTATACATAAAATGTTTGTTTACATCCCCTGCCCCCAAGCAGAAATATTTGTTATGGAGTATTTTCTTTCTGATGTAATTGAATTATACCATAGAAAATCGCAAATTAAATATCATATTACCGTTGCACATCTTTAACCAGTTGTAAACCAATGCTACTAGGTAGATCGTCTTTCCTCTTCAATTGCTTTGTCTCAGTTTTACAGAGTAAAACGCATAGCAGACTTACTGGATAAGTATTTTCTCTACAAATAAAGAAAAACAGACAGAAAACGATTTAGTGGTATTTCATTGTACTATGCTGTTATATAAGTTCTACTTTTCTATTGGAAATCCTCAGGAATTGCGCAGTTATATCTGTGTAGCTACTTCCCCCATCTATGTGTTTCTTTGTTTTTATCTAAATGTGATATAGTGGAAATGATCCGGCATGTTCCTCTCTGAATATAATATATACGATACAAATTCTTAACGCCAAACATGAAACCAGCTGAGTAAAATACAGGAGTAAGAGAAAGAGTAACTAGCAGCCTTACCAGAATTATTTAGGTCACAATGCAGTTCTCTCCGAATTTCCACTACTTAGAGTTTTGTAGACTATACAGAAAATGTGTTACAATTTTTTTAAACTCCAAAGGTAAATACCACTTCTGAAACACCTATTAAATATTTTAGGTATTTTAACCTAGGTGTGGTAATAACTTGGTTGTGGTAATTAGATAAGATTTTCTATTTTTTAATCATATATGTGGAAGATAACTTTTATTTGCGGATTTATCATTATTTATATTTTATATGTGTATCCCTGCTTATGTTATATTCCCACATTTAATTTGAATTGGAGAACAACTTTCCAAGTATTCTGAACATGCATGTTAGTTATACTTATTCCTTCAAAAGGAAATAATTCTTAAACCCTGAGACTTAAAACTCACCTTTGCAATCTAATTATTTTGCCACTCAAAAACTTTTCTGTTTATTGAAGAATTACAGTAATCAGGAAAAGAGGCTGAGTAAGGATGTTTGCTATTTTATAGATAATCAATGTTTGAATAAAGTGACGTCTAACGATATTTAGCCTTACAGATTCGGAACTCTGATTCTTTTGTCTAGAAGTAAATTAGAATAACTCCTTTTAAAGCAGAAGAGATATCCCAAGACCATATGTAGTAAACCATTTTTAACCTCTGCTCCCTAAGGAGAGTGCAAGATAATGTGGTTTCAATTAAAACTGGGAAAAGGGTAAGCAGGGGTGGTGAATAAACGAAGTTGATAAGAAAGGAGAGATACCAAAATAAAGGTAAAATTGAATAAGAAGAGAATTATTTGTGGAAAATTAAAAGTGGGGAATTTAAATAATATAATTAAGAAATATAAAGAAAATTGGAAGTTGCAACTAGACAGAATGCAAACCATCAGGATTATAATACCTTAAACTATAAACCAAAGGGTAGAGCGAAACCAGAAAGAACTAAGAAATGATGCTATCAATAATTTAGTAAGGAACCATAAAGAAGAAGAGGAAGGTGGAATAAGAGGATAAGTAAAGAAAGGAAAAAAGAAAAACTGAAAGCTAAGTATGTAATTTTGCAATTAAGAACATATGCTATCCGTTAGATAATTCATTTTGTGTAACGAGTTCCATTTGTTGCTCATAAAGCATTTAGCCTTTTGTTATTGCTAAATTAACTGGTATAGCACATGATTTATATTAAAAAGAAGCCTTTTTGAGATTAAGACAATATGAAACTTCTAAAAAGAAGATACTTTTAAAATTCAGATAAACTTAATATGTATAAGCAAATAGTTTTGACTGAAATGCTGCAAATTAAATTGCTAGTGAAAGTATCTGATAAACGAATAAAATTGCAAAAATTAATATGTAATCACTATTGTGTATTTTTAATAGTTATTAAATTGCTTTACATTTTATAAATTTATGGTTGTATAAAATATTCTTATATTCAATAAATGGGAGCTGGACTTAAGGAGGCAGTTTGCAGAATATTTACGCTATCCCGTTGTTTGTCATTCTAATATCTGAAATGTGTGATATTTTAATCAAAATCATTTTGAATGTTTTGAAAAACCCAAAACACTACAGTTCATAGTATGAGAAATAATAGGAAATTCTTTGCTTTCATCTATGAAACTTTTTCGAATAAAATGCCGCTGTTTGGATTTTAACCACGTATCGCTTTTGTACTTCGTTATTTTCTTGGTCTACTTATCTATCCAACCCTCTCAATCGCTTGTGCACACACGTGCACACCAAACAAGCCCAAACATGTATTCTAAGAATATTTGTTCCAAAACATGTATTTGACAGTAGATATTCAGGGAACATTTGAAGAGATAGGTAACATAGACACAGCTTCCTATATCTGCGACAGTTAAAGGGCAAAGAATGGATATGATGATAAATACAAATACATTTGATAAACATTAAAAACAATATTAAATTCTGTTTCAAAAGAAGAAGAGACAGCTACATTAAAGAAGCAAAATAGAGAAAGAATAAAGGATACTGGTAAAACAAATAAAAACAAAGGAAAGGTGATTACATGTGGGTTATTTTGTTTTCTGCTTTTTGTGGTGTTAAACCTAAGTAAAAAAAAAAAAAGACAAACAAAGTGATATAATTTAAACCATATAATTACTAATATTAGGTGAAAAGGGAGACAATTCTCTTTTGTATTTAAAATTCAAATCAAACTCTAATTCAACACATTTTAAAGTTTGCCACTCAGATTTGTGATGTGTAAACATTTTAACAATTGTAATGTAACCCTAATGTATAAGCATTCCATGATTAGAACTTATAACAGGAGACATCATTACTTCTTATATTATTCCCTTCTAATAGTTTGTAATTAAGGAATGCACAGCATCATTCTGTGATTTGCGGTACATTTAGTAGTCGAAGTCACTTAAAACTCAGTTTTGTGCTGGTTGGAAACAAGTTTCTTTAATGAGGTTACGCTGTTAACCGTCTGTTCAGAAGTACTTCACAAAAGCGGAGGCACCACGGCGGTAAATCTCGAGATACAAATTGAAATTAGGAACTATTCATCACCAACCCTGGTTACTAAGAGTGGCTTCATCTTTAAAGATGTTGCGGCCGCTATAAAAGTCACGTGTAAAGTAAATATTGCAAATGTCTATTAAATACAACAGCCACTTTCTGATTTAAAGATGTTATTCGTGTCCCTTTGAAATCTTTGGTCTGTACATTTGATCCAATAAATTTCGGGAATAATTAGCTAGTGTGTTGGTTCATAAGTTCTACCGTTTTAAAGTGAAGGTTTTGTGTACAATATATAATGTTTTGGGAAAACGGTCTGTATTATTCGGTATAGCATTATGTACTCTAAAAAAGACTTCGGTTATAGTATTCTTAAAATTGCTTGTTCTTTCCAGGTCTTTAAAATGAGTATCATGTCAACATGAAGTATTTTCGTAATGTGCCTTTTGCATTTAATCGAAATTCCAAAATCTGATCAGGAAATTACCGAGCTATTACAGCGTTTGTAGAGTATATAAATCTTTCTGGAAAAAGAGGAAACTCACTGCCAGAACATTTTATTTTGGACACAAAACTTTTTAAAAGCGTAAAAACTTATCCAAACAAGATAACTCAAACCGAACGTATTACTAGCTACGTGGATAAAACGCTTGTCATTTCCTCAGTATGAGCATATCTTATACAGATATGTTGCTAATCAAACACGTCATGATGTAAATCCAATTTTGTTCCTTAGAGTTGCGCTGCGTATTCTAACCCTGATGTATGTACATATAAGCAATTATAGCTTAAACAGAAATTGTAGCTGTAAGTAACGGATGATCGCTTTTTCTTCATCATAAAGGCGGTTTTCCGCATTCCCCTTAAATGTATCTATTATCTGTTTTAAATGGGATGATGTTTGTCCTTGAGCAACCAATCGGTGCCCTACGGTGTTGTGATGCATCCCCCCTCTGTTGTGTGTGATGAGCACCAAACAAATCAATCTCTAATAAATACTATTCGAGGTAAAACAAGATAAGTATAATGAACACAAGTTACAAAATATATATTAAAATAATAAATAATAGACTGAAAACTAATCCAGAATGCCTTATAGGAGAAGAGCAGAGTGGAATGCGCAAGGGCCGATCCTGTACAGAAAACGTATTTGTCCATAATCAAATAATTGAACAACGAAGGGTAATGAATTTGGAAACACATATCGCATTCTTTGACCTAGAAAAGGATTTTGAGAATAAATTGTTCAAAACTGTGGCAAATATTAGGAAGTAAGGGTTACCCACCACATATTATTAATGAAATGAAAGGCATATACACAAATATAAGATTTGATACTGGGGATAGGTTAACAGAATAAATTTCTACCAATACTACACTAAGACAAGGGTGTAGCTTATCACGTACTCCTTTTAGTATATGGACGATATTCTAAATGAATGGAAGATTTTAGTAGATCCAGGAACCAAAATAAAAGAAAATATTTATATTAATACCCTGCTGTTTTGCGGATGACCAAATATTGATTCATCGGAATGAAAATCAACTGCAATAACCAATGTATGTTCTAAGTAATATAGTCCAAAGAATATAATTTTAAAATATCAGAAGGAAAAAAATAATGGCTTTTAAAGGAAATTATAATGTAAGATCAAAAATTGTTTTAGGAAATAGCATTTTAGAGGAAATATCGAGTTTTAAATAATTAGGATGTAACATAAGTTTTAGAAACAATGCTGATACAGAATAAAAAGTAAACAAATTCCGAGCAATAAGTGGGACAAACCAAAGAACTTCTAAAAACAGAGTGAGAAGGGGCATAAAATTGAAAATGTATATGGTAATGGCTATTCCAACTTTACCTAGGTGCCAACACAAAAGGATTTAAATAAAATACAGACTGTAGAAATGAAATTTTTAGGAGCTGTACAATATCGGACAAAATAATAAATGCGGATATTAGAAAGGAATTAGAAATCGAACCAATCCATGACAAAATATCAGAACGAAGGCAACAATGGCATGAACATATATTAAGAATGGAGGATGGAAGATATCCAAATGCAGTATTAAACTATAATCCAAAAGGAAGAAGAGACAGAGGACCATCGAGGAAACGCTGGAGAGATCTTTGAGGCCGGAACGGGCGATATGTCCAAACCATGGAGTGAAGAAACAGCTAAGACAAAAATTCAGATTTTGTAGATACTGATCCATGAGGACGGAGAGAGTAACGCATTTAACATAACTGCTTAAACCCCATAATTTTAGCTCAAATAGTTTTCCTAATACAAATAAATAAAGTATATAACATTATATAATAACAATGCATTGCGACGTAAACACAGGAAGGCATATTATAATTGGTTGGCATATATGCGTGAACGTATATTTGAAATTACTCAGAACTGAAACTTAAACATTTGACATGACGTGATAAAAGAAATATGTGCTTTGAATAAGCCAAGGTGTTTGTTCAATTCGATGAGAGGAAATGATACACTTCCTGCTGATCTGGCAGAAGGTGCCTGGTTACGTTATATGTTTGTTTATGATTGGTTCGTAATTTCTATTTACTCTATATAGAGAGTTCATAGTTTTATTCAGTCATTCATCCATAAAAGGTGTATCAGCTGGATCAGTGAGATACAGACCCACCTTTCCCTTATTACTGCCAAAAGTTATTGAGTTAATGTGGTTTCAACTTATGTTGCAAACAGATATAATGTTTTTAAACTGACTGATGTTGAGCGACTTATTCACGAAGAAGTTGAAAAGGAACACAACAAGACTGGGAAAACTGCGTGAGACATCATTTAATCTGTAAGAAGACGACTTTTGGAAAGAAATAGCACGTACGAGATTTTGGAACTGTCATCATAAATTTGCAGTACTCAGACGTTGAAGACAATGACAATGACGAATTATCTCTTAACCTAAGTAACATTCACAGTTATGCGGATGCACCACTGGTATTTTCACTGGATTAGAAAAATAAGTAATTTATAAACAATAATTAATTTTAAACTAAATATTTAAACCATTCGCGTTAATATAGGAATATAAATGTTGCAACTGGGATTTCAGCAAATCCATTATTATAAAACTTTTGGAAAATTCACTTTGCGTTCTTTTACGTCTAGCGCCAAGAACACTCGCAAGTGTGCGAGTAAGAGGGAAATACAAAAACAGTGGGGATAACGAGGTGGCAAAGCTGAAGGCTTTAACGCATCTGATTGTCTACAGGCAAGAACTCTTCCCATTTGAAACACATAATAGACGTGGCTTGGACCCCTGAGACGTTCTGATTAGGAATATAAGGATT
This sequence comes from Mantis religiosa, assembly GCA_030765055.1. Lineage (NCBI taxonomy): Eukaryota > Metazoa > Arthropoda > Insecta > Mantodea > Mantidae > Mantis > Mantis religiosa. Next base: position 200,388,732 of record CM060947.1, on the reverse strand, counting down.
ACAAGGCTATATAACATGACCAGAAAAGTTATTTATTCCTTGGTCATCTTGCCCGTTAATCATTAAATGAATGGTTATCAATAAATACAAGCTCTAAATACATTAAAATACAAATTATGCTGGAAAATACTTGTTTTCCTTCTTATGCAATTTAAAAAAAATAGTCTCTATCTCTGCCAACACTATGTTTCGTAAGACGACTTATAATCGTAACGGAATTCATATTCAGTACTCTATTCCTGCACATGCTGGTAAATACAAATTCTATAGGTGAATTGAACCATTTAGCGACTTAAATATAAACACCATGCAATGTAGATACAGCACAGAAAAAATACAGCACATGCCAACATAAACTTGGCTGAGGTTAATCGTATAAATAGCTTCAACATTCTCACACAACTTAAGCGGCAACATAATCGCCTGTTGTCAGAGAAGACAAAAATATACACAGTAGCTACAAAGTATATAAATAACCTCAAATGATTATCCATGAACCTAAGGGTTTATATAATTAGTAGGTGTTTTTCTCGGTAGGTAATAAATACACTATATTCACAAGCCACTCGTGACCTCTTACGGAAGATATTAATCTTGCATAACGAGTTAAGGTAACTAATTCATAAAATGCCATAACTAAGATTTCATCAGACTCTGTAACTATTAAGAGGATAACTAGTATTTGTTTTCATTATTTGCTAAACGTTATTGCCTAGTAGTTAATTTATATACATATTCTTGTGTCCCTTAACGGAAACTAGTTTTTTGTGGTTGTTATGTTATGGTGTTATTTACAAGATGAACGTTAGGTTAGTTTCTTCCTATCCCTAGTACTATAGTTACTGGTCCTGGGTTAAAGAAATTCAGATTCAGCAGCAAAGATAACGTACTTGCTTGTTCTTCTTGGTACATTTTGGAAATACCTTTTGGTCATAAAATTAATTCTTTAAATTTATTTTTACCTAAATTTCAGCACATCATAAAGCCTAAGAGAAGAACAAGAAGAAAGGCGAAATAAAGGAACCTGCCATACTGTGTTGACAATACGTTTTATACCGAGAAACTCAACACCGCATTTGTATGGGAGGGTGTGCGGTTAGTTAATTTATTTCTCTGCAGCTACGTCATACCCCCAAACGATAAGTTCTACACAACAGATGCAGAAAATTGCGGACAAAATGGGCGTTGTGGAATGAATGTTAGACATACTAAATAAATGAAGAAGAATCTCATGTACTGCACCAATGACATTCACTATTTATTCTTATACAATACTTGGATAAACATTTGCAGAAGTAGTTCTGTTACATATTCAAACAATTCACTAAGGGACTGTATAGCTTTAAGCGGAAGTCACATCCTATAAGAGCTACTTATGTGAATAACCTTGAAATCAAGTTCTGCTTGTATGGATAGGCGGAAAAGGAACGAATGAAAGGTTTCCATTTGAGAAAAGCCACTTTTGAAAATTTCTATCACCAACAAAGGATATTGCAGAAGTGTTTAACCCTATACAACATTTATTAACATCTGAAATACGTATTTTTTGTGTTTGACGGAAGGTAAGCTCGGCATGATTATCTCCGGGGAAAGTAAGAAGTCTTAATCGTGGCTTGCTAGCGTCAAATGTGGCTCCAGGGGATTACTCTCGTTCTCCGTGTACATCTAACCATTAAAAGTTGGATTTAAGAAGTGTGAAATGTGGACAATGATGTTGACTGTGCATTGGCCTTAGTCGCGGCAAGCTGCCCGTGCTCTTTTGCCACCGAAAATCTTTCCCTTGTCTGTTTCCTTGTTTGAGAGCCCGGCAACAGTCTCGGTGGTGCGTTTTAGTAGCGAAAGCTGTCGCCGCACCGGTTTTGGACGCCTAGCAGAGATGAGTTTGGCAAGAAAATTTGGGCAGTAATGGTCTTTCCATCTCTTACAGTTTACCGCTTATGTAAATGCCATTATGAATGAGGGGTTTCCAGAAGCATTTTCCAGGAAATGCAATTGCACTTTCGAGAAAGTATGTTTATTAGATAGACATTCAATCGCTGCTGGGGGAACCGCTCTCCTGGTTACCAACCAATGTGCCCGTCAAATATCTTGGGGTGCTATTGGACACTCGACTCACTTGGAACGCCCACATCTGTCGGTCTGTCACGCTTGCGTTTGCCCGGCTATCAAAACTGTACCCTTTACTCAATAGGCGCACTTCACTTGGTTATAAATCCTCCCTGCTTCTTTACACATCTCTAGTCCGTCCCATTTTTACCAATGCAGCTCCAGTCTGGGGTGGCACCAGTAAGACTAATCTCCGCCGACTGCAGGTACTACAAAACAGGGTGCGCCATGGTTCATCCGAAACCAACAACTACATCATGAGTTTGGTCTTCTACCCGTTCACCAATACATCCGACGCCTGGCACGTCCATTCTTTTACCATCTTCAGGAGGTCCCTGGAGCTGTTACCTACAATCTCGGTGCTCGCACTCGCCAACCAGCTCGCCTGAAGCGCAGACTGCCCCAAGATTTTCTCCTGAGTGACGTCTCCAGCACAGATGCCTCAGACACGTGCTTACTACTATCAGACTTTAAGTTCTCAATTTGTGTTACAGTTATCCTTCATATTTGGTTAGAGGAGTCGTTCACGGCTACCTCCATTGTTCTGTGTCCTGCTCCTATGTATCTTATAACAAACATCTGTAAAGCATAATTGCTGATCGATGGATAATAAATTAACAAAAAAAAAAAAAAAAAAAAAAAAACATTCAATCAAAGTTGTTTTAGACATATTTGATACACGTTGAGCGCAAAGGGTAATTCTTTGCCTTTGAGTTTACCTTTTTCACGGAAGTAGTAGAAAAGTATTTTCACGTGGATGATTAAGGAATATTTAGAAATATGTCAAATTTAGAACTTTACTATCTAACGCTTATTTCCTGTATCTTATTTTCTATTTCATTCTAAAGCTTAAAGTCTTTACTTCTGCTGACCCAGGAGAATAAGGTAATGGGATATTTCACAGAGCACTAACTTCCTTTTCGCTTAGGACGATTAAGTGCAGCTAACACAGTTCCCAGTTGCATAAGACGCTTTAAGAACTAGAAGAATATTTACGTTTGCTTGGGAGACTTTTACGTAGCTTTCTGACGTGGGATTACTTAGTTGGCACAAGGTGAACAATGTTAAGAGAATCGGTATTTAGGGGCTGTTTGAATGAGCAGCCGAGGGTATTTGTCTTTTGGGTCTTATTCCGGGGTTTCCTTCTGGACTTGTCGTGCCGCCCGTCAGTGGAGGTCTCAATCTTTCGCACCTTCGACCAATGCGGTACATATCTCCGAAGGTAAGCCCCACATGGAGATTTGTATAATCATGTAATTTGTCACTAATATTTCACCCCAAAGTCTCTTCAAGACTTTGGAGTATCTTATGCTTCAATATTAATAATCTGAGTCTAGTAAATTGTCATATTATGGAACTAAAATTGTCTTTAACATCTTCCTCCCATTTTCAGTCTCAGTTTCAGTTATTCCCTTATTTGCAAAGGAGATTGTAAGATTATGATGCAGTCTTCCAAGTCACAATACTTAACCGTAACAATATAAAGGCCAGTTTCACAACTTTCTATTTGAAAACCTTCTATTATGTATCAACTTAACAAAAACAGCAATGTTGAAATAAGCATTCTTAGATAAATCTGTATGCACATGAGCTAAATGAAATTGTAAGCGTCTGTAAAGCTTCCACTTGGTACAACATTTTACATGATGAAATGAAATTGCTCTGAACAATAGCTTAGCGATAATGGTGCGATAATGAGCAAGAGCTCACATCTAAAGGAAACTATGACCAGCAGCTGTGGAGTGAGAATGGCATTGTGACAGCTTTACCTCTCTGCCAGGACCAGCACACAGCTGAGCAATAAAAACTATGATTTGAAGTGAAAACGGAAGGTCTACGCTTTGTAAACCCGGTTTATTGTTCAAATGGTCTGCTAAGTGCCCATAAATGAAAGGTGCTCTGATAGTTTTATAGGCTTTTATTCCAGGAGAGTGAACAGTATTAGTGCCTAACTCCTCTGGATCGCAAATGAATCGTCAAGTTGACGTGCAGAATTAAAGGAAATTGTGGTGAAAATGTATGAAAGTGATTTATATGAAACTACGGTTATTTTGTGAATACATTTGAGTAAATGACCTTACCGGCCGCGCAATGGCTGAGTGGTTAGATCGCTTGGCTCTCACCAAGGAGTCCCTGCTTCGATCCCAGGAGATCGCAAAGTGATATTTGTGGTGGACAATATGGCGCTGGGACGAGGGTTCTCCAGATCCTCCGGTTTCACCCGTCAGCATTCAATTACTCCATCATCCTTTCTATCATGCTTCTCGCTCTCATATATCATCCACTTCCTTCACCTTCACACCAGACATTGGACTAGTCTCCTATCCTGGTTCTCTATCAGATCCAAAGCTTTGGTTCCTCAGGCCCGACCTTAAGGGATAGAGGAACAAGAATCCCCTAACGCAGCGATAAGGGTAGAACTAGGGAAGTTAAATAAGAAGAAGAAGAAGAAGTGGCCTTCCCAGCAGAGGAGTGGTAGTATACTGAAAAATAACTGAACTTATACTTTTGCACAGTTAAGGTGCATTATGTCTCCTCGGTAGCATTATTGCACTTTACAACTGAAAACATGAAAGCAAACATCCCATTTCGTACGATTTCATGATCGTTGCTCCTAAATACTGCACCACAAGCGTTGGGCACCGGTGAAATACATTGAAATACCTTGAGAGGTAACAATTCAAAATTTTCAAATATATAAAGTACAGCCCGGTCATTGCCAGTTATGAGGCTGGATAAGAAATAGAAACAAGTTCAGAAAAGAAAATTCTGTATAGGCCCACTGTTCAGTAATTCGTGCCTTAGCAATATCGACTCTTTCAGTCGGTACAGTTACATTCTTGTATTTCTCTGACAGTTTACCGCAATGTATCTGATTTAGAAATTAAAATCTGTCTATGTATTCAAAAGCTATCATTATCTTAATTGTGTAACCTTTGCAATCAGTTTTCCCCTGCCTTTCAATTGAATTACCATTTGTGCGAAAACTTAATGTACTAAGATATTTTAATAAAGCACAGTCTTCCTGTCACCAGCAGCAGACCAGTAGAAGAGTCGAGTCGTCCAGGTTTACCTGGGCGGGGTGTTTTCTGCCCAGCACCTAGCCACTTAATGTGGCTTTATCTGGGCGGTATAAAAGAAATGCCATGTGTCTCAGGCGGTTGTCTTGGACAGTGTTATATCTAGTCATTTGTGGGTGCAACTGCCCACGAAGGGTGTTTGCGCCGAGTGCTGGCTGCGCCCTTCCGCCTGCCTATGAGGCATCTGGGCACAGTCCGCTTGACAGGCTAGATGGGAAGAAAACAAGGTGAAGATATTGGTTTTACCAGACCCATTTTTGGGCTTGGGGGTACTGGTATGAAAAGAAAGTGGCTCTATTCAGTTTAGGTTGCCCAAAGCTCTTTGCGCAGCTCATAACTAGGTCTCCAGCGAGAAACCCTGTGGTGGTAACGGAATAGGAGTGAAGGATGCGCGACGAGAATCTACGTCCAGTATCGTAGATCATTCGCAGTGCCCTGTTCTGCAGGCACTGGAGCTTGTGATTGGTGGCCGGAGTCGCTGATCCCCAGAGCTCACAGCCGTACAGGATCAGGGGCGGGATAATCGCTCGATACAAGCGTAGATTGAGGTACATGGACATATCTGATTTTAGTAGAGGATACAACTGCCTAAGTGCTGCATGCCCTTGCCCGGCTTTGACCCGGACGTGAGGGCCGTAGGTCAGGCCGCGACCGTGAAGGAGACCGAGGTATTTGGCAGAGGGAACCCAGGGGATTTGTTTCTGCCGCAACCTCAGTGACCAATGCGATCGCCTGGCTTGGACCTTAGCCAGGAGTAGAGCGGAGCTCTTCCTGGGGCTGATATCAATCATCCACCACTTACTCCAGCGGCCGGTGGCTCGGAGCTGGCGCTGTAGCGGAAGGATGCACTAACGTAGGTTGTTATGTGCGATTATGAGGACGTCGTCGGCATACTGGCAGTAACAGTCTGTGGTTCCAAGTTCCTAGGTATATATTCCGGAGCGTGGGAATGTGCAGTCCTCAGCTGTAATGGGTGTTATATGAGCTGTCCCTTAGGGGAGGGGATCCTTCCCTTTAGCTGCCGTGGTGCGGACGCTGCGGATCCTTAGCACTCGTGGTACCTCTGACGTTACTAGAGGAACCTCGGGCCGAACATTCGAACCCCTCCCTATGGCAGCTGTTCGGATTGGGTTAATTATTATTATTATTATTATTATTATTATTATTATTATTATTATTATTATTATTATTATTATTATTATTATTATTATTATTATTATTATTATTATTATTATTATTATTATTATTATTATTATTATTATTATTATTATTATTATTATTATTATTATTATTATTATTATTATTATTATTATTATTATTATTATTATTATTATTATTATTATTATTATTATTATTATTATTATTATTATTATTATTATTATTATTATTATTATTATTATTATTATTATTATTATTATTATTATTATTATTATTATTATTATTATTATTATTATTATTATTATTATTATTATTATTATTATTATTATTATTATTATTATTATTATTATTATTATTATTATTATTATTATTATTATTATTATTATTATTATTATTATTATTATTATTATTATTATTATTATTATTATTATTATTATTATTATTATTATTATTATTATTATTATTATTATTATTATTATTATTATTATTATTATTATTATTATTATTATTATTATTATTATTATTATTATTATTATTATTATTATTATTATTATTATTATTATTATTATTATTATTATTATTATTATTATTATTATTATTATTATTATTATTATTATTATTATTATTATTATTATTATTATTATTATTATTATTATTATTATTATTATTATTATTATTATTATTATTATTATTATTATTATTATTATTATTATTATTATTATTATTATTATTATTATTATTATTATTATTATTATTATTATTATTATTATCATTATCATTATTATCATTATTAATTACCATCATCATCCCTATCTTCATCGTTATCATCTTGTGTTTTTTGTACTCACCAAATAGTAAATTTCATAATTTTCTAGCACTATTACTTTCCTCTTCATCAACATCATGCTCAGTATCGGAGTCCACAGATCGTGTTTCAGTTATGTCTTCATATTCGGAATAAATTTCTACAAAACTATCCTCAATCGGTGGCGTATCATCGTCAAAAGAAGACAATGTACCTGTTCCAAATTCTCAAGATTTTCCAAACCATATACTTGACTTATTTTCAAACCTACGATTCACAGCAATAAATAAAGGCACTGTCATTTACCTTGCAACAACGCAACCATTTATATCAGCATTCTCTATCAATGACGTGGTTGGATCCGTCAATCGTGACGTAAGTTGGCGCGATGTATCTGATAGACTCAACAGCACATACGTGATGACGTTTGCTCGTTTGATAATTTAGCATTAGGGAGAGATGGTTGAAACTTACAGCATACAATTACAAAGGTATGAAGGAAGATGTCCTGGCTCGGCAAGCTCTTACCTCTGTTTATTGCCATAATAGTGAAACAAACTTAGGCCATGTATCTCACAATTACATGCGCGAGTAAGGAAGGGTTAAACAATGGGAGCACAACTCCGCTTATCTAAAATGCGACGGCATTCTGAATGGAATTTGAAAGCAACTGATGCGGACTAAGAAACGAAGTTAGAACAAATGATTTATGAAGTGTTTGATGGTAGTGATGAAGATGAAGATTATGTGTTGATTTTATACTATTAGTTTTGCATTTGACAAGTATCTTTAGATTTTTGAACTGCTTTCCAGACATATCTGTATTCTGAATGAGTCGAGAAACAATGAGCAGAAGAAATTACGCTTGTTACATCCCACTTCAGTTTCTGTGTCAATCTACTTTTATAATTTATATGTGCCTTACTAATTTATTGTGCTTTGTGAGTGACTGGCAAATATTCACTGGATATTTTTATTTGTGGCTTAAAGATAGAGGATTCTGTATTCTGTAATATTTTCTCCAAGTTTAAACCATACATGTGTTTAATAGCGCCAGGTTCAGTAAATTAAACAAATGCTCATTTTTAATAATAAAGACTCAAATTCCCCCAGACCCATGATATCAGTTATAGAATTGAAAACTGTATCACTAGTTAAGGATTAATGTGAAATGTGAGATAGATACGCATTTGTAAAGAACAAAGTCTGCAGAATCTATATAAAATAAGGCAAATAGTTAATAGCATCTGCGTTCAAAAATATTTCTTAATGATACACGAGTTTGGGAAATGTCAAAATGCATACTTCACACTTCATTCTTTGTTTTCTCTCCTCTCTCCTTCTTTCTACTGCTGTTTTCAACTTTATGAGTAAACCTTCACCCTCTCAAAATAAGAGAACGGTCAGCAAACAACGGGCCCTTGTTGGGCTAATCCCTTCTTTGTATCTGGCCAGCCACTTTTCATAGTGTAACAAATGTTTGTGTGTGCTTGAGGAGGGTCATTTATTACAACCCTCTTTTCTTTCTGGGGCTTACCCCTTTCTCTGAAAAATATATTTGTAACTACACCACATCTTCCGCTGTTCTCTTCGGCTGGAAGCAATAAAGTCATTTATGGTGCAAGAGGAGGGAAAACGTTAAAGACTGGAAAAGTGTTTGTGTTGTAAACAATGTTCCTTTTTGCTTTCCCTGACAGTTATTAAATGCTGTCTCTGGGAAAGCTTTGAATTGGCTTGCTAGTGACTCGGATAGAGCAATAAAAATTATCAACTGCAGTCCAAGACTTCAAAAGCATGACACTGAGTAGGACTTTGCGCCAGCTGTTATAGCATACTGCAGATGATATATAAATTAAAAGATACTAGATAAAATAAATTTGGAAGGAAAATTTTGCAGTCCAAAATTAGGGTATGCGTACTGTATTTTGCAGTTATAATATTCATAAAAGTCTGCAAAAGTTTATTAGCCTTGAACAATTCCTGATAGAAATTGAAACAAAATGCTCGTTCATGTGTATATTTCATATCGATCTTGGCTATTGATGATTATAAAAATAATTTTATTGACTAATTTATTATTTCGTTATAAAAATAATTTTTCGTACACATTTTCTGTGCATTTTGAAGTATTTTAAACTAAAAATAAACTATACTTAACGCATTTACTTTATTTAATCAAACGTTTATCACCTTATTCTTCCTACTACTGGTATTTTAATTACTATTTTCATTAATGAGTAAGATTACGGAGATTATATGTTTAAAAATGTATCTTCTGACAGAAAAAATTCCGCGACAAATTGTTCTGAGAAAAAGAACTCAAAATTCGATGCATTTGTACGTCACAATGACGGAATGAGGGGACAGTTCAATAATATTCCATCCGAAACCGCATGTCCATATTGTATCCTCACAATGTTTGATGTCCTCTTCATTTAGAAATTTCGTAACGATATATGCAAAATGTTCCTAATTTCATAACAGGTTTAGATATCTCTCCCCCCCCCCTTATGGCTCATTTTCGAATTGTTCAAATAATCACTCAAATTTCCTTTTGTTTGGAGATCTGTACAAAGGGGCACAACAATGCCCGCCTATATAGGGCGCCTGTCTTAAGTTCAAGAGGTCGCGAGTTCGAATCTCGGTCAGGGCGAGTTATACGGAGGAGGTTTATTTCTGTAGTAAAACGTGTTTATAATGGAGTATTATTTTCTCTGGTAGGGAAACGGTTATTAAGGTGGGCCGAGTTTAAAGTTAGTGGCGGAACAATATCGTGAACCCTTCAATAAGCCAGCACCTAGCAACACAGTTATGGTATCTGTTGTTAAAAATTTGTTTCGCATCACATTTTGATCTAAATAAGTGTTACTTTTTATACATTTATTCAGTGTGCACCACAATGGTCAAAATAACTTAGTTGGCAACATTGAATGTTGAAAATATGAGGTACTTAGTGTCATCTAGCAAGTGCATTGGAAAAAAATGAGTACATGCAGCGTTCTAAATGTGTGTTTTGTACGTTTTGTGGCAAAATCTTAATCATATCTGTAGTATCCGCGAGGGCATATTCAGGTCTTCGACCATGCTTATGTCCTGGCAACTAGTCTCACCTCGGTTAGGCCATATGGCCAACCTGCACACCCTCTCCATGAATCCGCAGGTACATATAGTGGTACTGCTGAAGTTCCTATCTTGACTACTCTCAGGTGGAGGCTTTTTAGTGAGTAGTACCTTCGGGTGAAGCTCACACTCCCGGCTGTGCCATCCCAGTTCAGTCGGGGTCAGTCCATAAATGGATTTTTTCTCCACTTGAAACAAATAGTCTAAATACTGATCATCTGATTGGAATTAATCAAGCTTTAGGACTTCCATTTATAAATCTCAAGTACAGTAAATATTTTTATCATGTATTGAGGATGACGCGAAACTATTTTCTTCCTAAATTATATTTTCCTTATTAACCTTGATGAACTCATTTCTATCCTTAAATATGACTCCTGTGTGTATAGCGCTGATGCGCTGTAAACTATTCAATATATCACAATGTAATTTGTATAGCATATATACGTATGAATGCTTTCTAAGTAACTCCTTGTTTATTAATTAATTCATTTTCAGAACTAAGTCTTTTTCTTATGCAATGTATTGTTAATTATTTTAAATCTGAAACAAATTAAAACAATAGATTTTTAAGGATTTCTGTGAACGAGTGTTAGCATTTTTAAGTTGAATTTAGCTGAAATTTCCGAGTAATTTGTACTACCAAATGCCATTCACAGAAAAAATCTGCCTAATTCGGAAAATTGTATACGTTTGTAAATGACGAAAGGCATATTGTAATTACATCTGTATTAACAAAAGACTACTCAAATAAAAGGACACATTCCAACTTCAAATATGGTCATATGCTGGCAATACTTACAATTAAACTTTCTCCTCAACAATCGAAAAGATCGTAAGAGATTCTGCATTACATAACGATGTTAGAGATAAAAAAGAAGAAAAAAGGATATCACTTCCTTTTGATAAAAACAACGATGCAGAAACGTTTGTTCAGAATCCTCATCCCGATAATCAGTACTACCAGACGTGACCTATCTCTTTTTTTACTCTGCTTAACAGGCAGGAATTTGCTTGATGCCTTTTCTAGGAAATTTTGCTTCAAGGTAGCTAGTTCAGTTAATATCAGTAATTAATTTAAGTTGAAAATTATCTCTCTCAGTGAAACCCTGTAACATTTTTGTTTTATGCCTAAAGAACAAAAAGCTAATGTAATTTGGAGTGGACCTATTTTAGTTTCATATATATATATATATATATATATATATATATATAGTAGACAACGAAGATAGGGATTATGTAATATCTCTGGACAGGATCATTCAGTCTATTTACATCTTACATTCCAACTGCTCTTCAGGAATGGGGTGAGGTGGACACGTTTTGTCCTCAGATCCTGTGGTACGCGACAGGGAGTACGTGACATTATAAAGGGCTTCATAATTGAATGGTGAATGAAATGAGAATTCCAATTACCAGTATTTGCGCATCTTTATTACCCCTGCTTCCACTTAGCTATTCACAGAGGGGTTAATTGGATTTTATTGGTTTTGTATTTCTACACAACCAAAGTACTCTTTTAATAATGAGTGTAACTAAACATATAAAATACAATATATCGTTAAACTGAAATATAAAGTCTAATACAGCGAGCGATTCAAAAATATACATGTTCATGAGTTCACACTTCATCTAAGTAGATATCATTCCATGGTAAGTTCATCGATGTTTTAACCTCAATCGGAGGAGCCTGAGTAACTGAAGCATTGCAGTGCACTAGGCCACAGTAAATGTTAAGGAATAAATGAAGATCAAAACGGTAACTAGATCTGGACAACGTTGCGTGCTAAAGAGATCGTGGCAGGTGAAAATGCTAGAATATCACCAACCTCCACTTACATTAGGGACCTTTAAAGCAGAAGGTCTCAAAACTAACGAACCATCCGGGGATTAAGGAGAATACATATGTATCCCACTGCAACAATACTAACCAAAATTTACCTGGTGCAACAATCCTGTAAAACGTGAGACCAAATAGACGAAAGGAACTCTGGGGAGGAAATTAACAGAAAATGTGTGGTACGAGAGGAACTGACTATGAGGGACAAATAGTGACAAATAGGGAATACGTTCCTGAATCCTGTGAAACTTACAATCCTTCACCTATATTCCATTCCTCTTCTGTGAAGAGACAGTGATTTTCGATATATTTCTTCGTATTTTGGAAAAACGACTTAAAATTCTTGCAGTCAGAGATTTACCAGCTACAATATACAAGCCCGCCTTGGTAGCGTGGTGGTAGCATGTCTGCCTCACGTTCAAGAGGTCCCGAGTTCGAATCTCGGTCAGGATGAGTTACCTGAATAAGGTTTCTTCCGGGGTTCTCCCTTATCCTGTGAGACGATTGTCGGGTAACTCTAAGCTCCATGGACCCCGGACTCATTTGAGCACCAATTTCATCCAATCCATTCCACGTCCGATATGACTTAACGTTGGAGGACGTAAAGCGAGTTTTAAATCATAATTTCATTGAAATTATATACACAGTTAAGAGTTTCAGTGATGCAATAGATGTTCCACTAAGGTTGATATAAGGTTCATATAAGGTTTGCTAAGATTTTCATACTAAATTCAGGCTGTATCATGAGCTCTGCCACTCAATGTGATGTACAAAAGGTGACATAGCAGCATAAACGTTGGAGTAATTTATTTCTCATCTATTCTTTTTACATCATCAAATGGAAGTACAAAATCAAGATTGCAATTACAAAATCCATACTGGAAAATGCCATATATTCCTATATCCTGAAAATTCTACCATGCTGCTTGCCATTGAATAATAATTCGTATCCCATACACCTAACCCTAGGTTTCTGTGTATTGAAGGCCCTCTACGCCGTTTTACACATGTTGCCATTTCAGCTATCCTAATCTGCATTTTTCTCTTAATTGTTCTTAGTCATCTTTCCCTATATTTCTCCTGCTATTTTCCCCTTTTACAGACAAAATTGTTCTAACTACTACCTCAGCCTTCCCCCCCCCCCCAAAATAAATTTTCCCATTTACGTAGCCAGGCCTACTCTCTCCATATCTTCTTTTGACTATAATATAATATAAAATGCGAATATGCATACTCTTCTTCCGTTTATCTAGCTCGCTCTCTTGACCTATACCTTTCAAATTTCTCACTCCTGTTCTCGCCCAGGCAAAACATTCTTGCCCTAACTTATTACATATGTCTATATATACTTCCCTCCCCCAGGATGCTTTTATTTATCTATATAACTTCAGTGAGCTTTTTCAATTTGCACTGGCGAAAATTTCTTGTCTGTCAATAGCTTCTAATCTTAATTTCTTCCAGAAGCCTCTTTATCCATACTCTGCATTTATCCAAGAATGACCCATACATATCTGCTTCAACACGTCATTCATTTTATGTGCCCAAGACCCACCCCAGTTACTTCTTTATATACAAAAACATTCTTTAATAATATTGTCATCTTCCAAGTTAGTGATTCTGTATAAATACTCCATTGCTCGTGACAAGATTTTAATTTTAGTAGAGTGCCTGCCCAGTTTCAATTGTGCTGCTCCATTAGGTAATGCTATGGATAATCCCAATATATATTTAACGTTGGGATATATCAATAGTAGCAAGTAAGTAGTTATAAAAGGTGCTTCCTCAACTTGTGAATAGCGTGTATAAAAACGAGATATTTAGTAGTGTGGTTTAGTGTCTTCTCTCAGGTTTCACTATTCTCTGATGTATAGTCTCAAAAATATCTTTATTCTATATTACCTCTCACAAATACAACACACCCAAGTTTATATGTGTGTGGAGTTTAATAGCCTGTCACAGGATGAGGATAATGATGAAATTCTAAATAAGATGCTTGAAGATCTCGGAAAAATTTCACAAGACCTAAATTTCAGAATGTTCTTTCATAGATTAACGACACTTGCCGCATATCCATGAATTATGGCACCAGCTTTCACAAGTAATGTTATCTTTAGGCGCTTTATGCATCGCATTAATTATTTCTAAGGAACTGATTTAAGAAATGAAGCATCCATTAGTCCTAGATAAGTAAGACTGGAGCGATAAAATATATGGACATAGACAAGTTAAATTTCACATGTAATATGACAGATTATTTTAAAGTGTGTATCATACCTAAATGGCACAAAATATTTCTATGCTTCATCCGTTTCCGGACTATTTTTCCATATGCAAACTCTGGATACCTTCGTGGTTATGTCAAGGATTTTATTTGTACCATAAATAGTGGATCAGTTGTATATTTTGTTCATGTATCATCTTTGCTAATTAAATGAGTTAAAAGTTGCAACAATTAGCTGTATTTTCAGGTCAAGACCGGGATATCACCATTAACAGGGTCCATAATACACTAAGGGATATATTTATTACCTCAGGTGTTACTAAATGTGAATTTTACATTTTATTAAATTTAATGCAAAGGTTTATTAGTACCACCAATTTCAGAATATAAATCTTGCAATATACCCATTTTGACTAAAGTAGGAAGGTTGTTCAATAAATAATGATCAAATTTTCTTTTAAATTTACCTTTACTCATCCTCATAATTTTGATGATCGATCTCAAAATAGTCACCCCTGAATGCGATGAACTAGTCCCAGCGTTTCTACGAGCCGGTCTTCAAAGACATGCTGGAAAACATTTTTGAGAGATCCTTCAAAATCTCCTCCGCAGCCTTCACCGCTGCTTCTAATGATGGATAATGCCTCCCACGAAGCCGTTTCTTCAAGTTAGGGAATAGAAAAAAGTCACATGACTATAGGGAGGGTGAGGGATATACTCATTTCAATTTTTGCAAGATATTCAGCAACAACATTGGCAAAATTCAGCCGCAAGTTATCGTGGTGCAGCATTCAGCCTGCTTCACGGAAATGTGGTACTTTGAGCCTGAAATAGAGTTGCATTGTTCTCAAGATATCCCTGTAGTATTGTACAGTTATTGATGTGTGTGCAGGTAGAACATTCTGTTAAACCATTCCATGAATATCAAAGAATGAGATGACCATAACTTTCCCAGCAGAAGCAACCACTTTTGCTTTTTGGGGGGTTGGTGATGAAGGAGATTTCCACACTGAGCTTTGCTGTTTGCTCTCAGGATCGAAATGATATAGCCAAGTTTCATCAGCAGTGATTACGTTTGAAAGAAACTCCGGATCTTCCTCTAATATCAACTTTAACTGCATGCAGACCTGTTTGCGAATGTCCTTTTTTTCGTGAATCAACAGTCTTGGAACCCATCGCGCATAAACATACCTCATGTGCAATGTTTCTGTCACCAACGTGTGTGTGGCATACAATGAAATGTTCAGTATTTCAGAAAGTGATGTTAAGGTAATTCGTCGATCCTTTCTCACAATGGCAGCAGCAGTGTTGATATTTTCTTCCGTAAGAGCAGTAACTGGAGCACCGGGTCCACCTTCCTTTGAAATTGATTGTCTCCCCTCATTAGACATATCAAACCACCTCGAGCTTTGCTGTAGAGAGGAACAGGCTCTCCATAGGCCTCCTGTAACCCTGTATAGATCCCAACTGAAGATTTGTTGAGACGAAAGCAGAATTTCAACGCCGCATATTCTTCCTCGTGTTACCTCCATTGCAGTGGTAGGCGATACTGAACATGTCTGAATTTGCCTGATTCTCACAGTTGGGAACCAGGACTACCAAAAATGAAACTACCACGGCATTTTTGTTTCATATTAAGCTAACAGAATGTAATAAGATTGAGACGTCGAGTCGTCGAGTACTAGAGAGACAGAGAGAAGTTTTGTAGCAGGTCCTGACGATGTCCCTAATTATAATTCCACATGACTTCCATCCATTCTTCATAACCAACCGACTGCAGACAAGAAAGCTCCTAGTCCTAAGAAGGAACCCAAAGTGCCCCAAAGCGCAAGAGAGAAATGTTTCTAAAGCACAATTTCCACCGCTCTGCCGCAACATAAGCACACAGTCATATCATCCTGAAATGAGAATATTCGCGAACAAGAGGAGAACCACCACTAGAGACTGGGTGAAATGTCAGCGGTAAAAGTTATAAACAAATATTTCAACAATATCGATAACACACTTGATATCGTCTGTCATCCCGAGGGGCAAGTTTGAAGCAAACAAACCTCCTCTTTAGTTATCTTAAGAATTGACATGCATTCCAAATAAATTACCTCTGTTGTGCAACATAATTAATTTAAACAGTTATGAAAATATAAATTTGACAGTTTTAATGCGCAGAGGAACTACACAAAAGTACGAAGACCCTGCCCTCCTTCTACCCGGGAGCGATGGATAAGTCCGGGGCTCTTTCAATAGGGCAATACCTGGTTGCCTAAAATGCCCCGCCCCATCGAACAACGTCAAGACGGGATGGAGGTGGATACGCCACTTACGCGGGTCAACCCCGCAGGGAAGACTACGGACAACCTCGATGGGTACACCTGGTGATCTAGCACACCTTGTACTAGCTCTGCAGGCTAGTACCCGAGACTTATGAGGCAACCCTCTACCGCCTTCGGGCGGCCGTAGCCTGGCCGGAGGTAGACAACTTCCCATGGGTATCGGGAACACACTGCGCCCTCGAGTCCAACCCAATGCGAACAGCTCCCCGACTGGAGGGGCTCGGTTGTTCGGCCCGAGGTTCCTCTGGTTACGTG
Organism: Mantis religiosa; assembly: GCA_030765055.1. Taxonomy (NCBI): domain Eukaryota; kingdom Metazoa; phylum Arthropoda; class Insecta; order Mantodea; family Mantidae; genus Mantis; species Mantis religiosa. The sequence continues at coordinate 200,371,817 of CM060947.1, read as the reverse complement.
AGAGGTACCACGAGTGCTAAGGGTCCCCAGCGCTCGCACTACAGCAGCTGAAGGGGACGGATACCCTCTCCTACGGGAAAATTCCCTACGGGAAAATATAAATTTGACAGTTCTCTTTCAACACGATAAGATATATCATGTTATATAAGGAACTCATTTTTACCGTACAAGAGTTTATACCACGACAGCAGCCAATGAGAGGTGATTAGATCACGTGAGCTTTAAGAGATACGTGGCAAGCTTATGTGCAACAAGGAATAGTTCCATGAACTATTATTTAATTCTTTTTATGTGAAATTTGACGCTACTCACGCTTATTATTATGGAAGCCTTTCCAGAACAACGAGAGGTTGGCACTACAGATTAGTGATGCTTTTCTCCTATTATGTGATTCAAATGGGAAGAGCTCTGGTGTTCAGATAATCAGATGCCGTATCACACTCAGCGTTGCCAGCTTGTTACCCCCACTCCTTTTATATTTCCCTCTCTCTCACTCTCACAACATGCAGGTCTGCTTTGCGCTAGACGTAAGGGTAAGCAAATTACATTTTAGAAACCTTTACAATGATGCAGTTGCCAAAATCAAAATTGGAAAAGCATTTCTCAAACTATGTACAGTTTTAAACACTATAACTATAATTATTGTTTATGAATTACCTATTTGTTAATTCAATGGAACTGCCAGTGGCTTATCATTATCGCTGTCAATGTCACTTACGTTAAGAGACAATTCGTCATTGTCACTGTCTTCATCGTCTGAGTCTTGCAAATTTATGATTATAGGTTCCAAAATCTCGTCGCGTGCTATTTGTTTCTTAAAATCGTCTTCTTGAAGGTGTTCTGCATGCCTCACACAGTTTTCCCAGTCCTGGTTTGATACCTTTTCAGTTTCTTCGTGAACGTCTCTCAACGTCTGCCAGTTTGCAAACCCCTTTTTCTTTCACCCCACACCTACTCAATTGGATTATATTGGCAGTGGTAAGGTGGGAGACGTATTACCTCCTGTCCCATTTCAATTGCAAGTTGATCCAGCTTGTACGCTTTTTCCGTGTTTTTAAACGGAAGTACTCTTTGCAATAACTCATTTTTAGTTTCTGTTTCCGAAAATATTTTAAATAACGTGAAGAACTTAAAAATAATGCTTCAAGCCTGACTTCGCAATACCGGCTTTTTCGACTCGCCACTAATTTCACCGCAAGAAGTCATTGCACTATTTAACTCTTACTCTACTGTTGTGTAAAGAGCAACTGAATGATATTGATCTGAACTCTCCAGAGTAAATAAACACTTCTTATCCAGCACTCATTCATTAACAAAAGCATACAGCATTCCTCAGCCTAACAGGAAATGAAGAGTTTGCTCTTTCTCGAATTTAACACCCTGACTTATTCACAGTAATTCTTTTATCACGTCATGTCAGTAGTTTAAATTTCAGTTCTGAGTAATTAAAAGTATATGTACATACATACACACCAACCACTTTGAACTCTCTAGTGTAAATAGAAATTACGAACCATTCATAAGCAAAAGATATAATGTAACCAGACACGTCCTGCCAGGGCAGCAGGAAATTTAAGGTTTCCTCTCACCCGAATTGGCTTATTCAAAGTAATTCTTTTATCACGTCATGCCAAACATTTACGTTTCCGTTGTGAGTAATTACAAATATACGTACACGCATACATGCCGACCAATAATGATATTCATACAGTGCTTACGTCGCGATTTATTGTTATAATACAGGTAATAGTAGTTTATTTATTTGTATTAGAAAAACTGTTTGAGCTAAAGGTATGGGATTTTAATTGTTATGTTAGATACATTACTCTCTACCGTCCACATGGAACAGTTTTTGAAAAATCTTAATTCTTGTTTTAGCGCGAATAGTATTTCATACAGATTTATTAGGTTGGCGCCCGTCACACACCACTTAGCGGGAATGCAATACGAAAACACCGCAGGACTCCGATTGGTTGCTCACATAGTAGCGCTCAAGGACGAACACCCTCCCATTTGAAACACATAATAGTGGGGGTAATCCGATATGAATAAATGAAACTTTATTAAAATAAATTACATCATATCATTTAGCTCACAGAATGCGCTGTGAAAATTGGTTCCGAAAAAACCAACAAGAATGAAAGATGAAATACGTATTAAAAGGCGAGATTTTTTACATTAAAAGAAATTAAAAGTTTCCCCCTCGGTTGGAAATTCAGAAATAGGGAGACGAATGAAGCCCTTCCCTCGTTGAGTAGTTTGGGGAGATGGGCTAGACAGCAGGTCTCTCACAATTTAAGTGTTCTCCAAATATCTGGCAGTGACTTGAATACTCGCAGTTGTACTGTTGTACGAAAACTTTGACGGTGCCACTTCCATATTCGCTTTGGTTGGAGGGAAGATCCTCAGTTTAAATAATTGCTGTTTCTGCTATTCTCCTTACTTCTTTACCCTCCCTTCTATCATTCCGTTTGTTATCTCTCGGTGAGTGAGATGTGCCCTAGAGGCACCTCAAGGAATTACCGCAAGGTGCTTCCTGCTTTGATGTACGAAGTCTCTCCAGTTTGTTGAGGCTCTTCTGAGTGGCTCCGTAATAACACAAACTTTGTAAAGAGTGACTCTTGATACAGAAACAGCTAAAGGTGACGAACCGTAAGTAAAAGACTTCAAATTAATCAGCGAGATGTACATTTTACCCCAAGGATGTATGAACAATCCAAAGTAATATATAAAGTAAAGCCTTCATGAATTTTTAACGATAATTTAAAGGATCGAACGTATTTTGGAAGAATATAGGAACATATTGATTGCTTGGCTAAGAAGGCTGCAGAATCCAAACTTCCTGTGAGATACTCTTTATATCCTATTTCTAATGTAAGGAGAATAATACATCAGCATGTTCTTGAAGAATGGAACCAAGAATGGCTAACAACTTCAAATGGAAGTTTAACAAAAACATTATTTTTCCCTAGTGTATATGACAGAGGAAAATGTGAAACTCTTTTACCAAATTTTGTTTTGACACAATTTTTAAGTGAACATGGTAAATTTGGTGAATACTTATCACGCTTTCACTAAACATTCAACCCCGAGTGCATGTGTGGTGAAGAATTTCAAACTGTGGTTCGTCTCCTTTTCTGTTGTCCATTCTCTGGAGAGAAAGACAAGAATTAATATTCAAGCTAGACTCTCTAGGAACTGAACTTTCTGCTCCGCTCACATCTTTGCTAATGAAGCCACAACCGTATAAGTACTTCATGAGGTTTATAAACTCAGTGTGGCAAGCCAAATTCCAAGATTACGTGAAGAACCGTTCACACAGTAAAACTAATTTCTTTCAAAAGGAGGTGAGCTAGGTCTTTGGTATGAGAAGTGGCTGGAGCCTTTAGTATTCTCATATAGCTAACTTGTTTACTACGGGTTGTGTGTATGTGAATTATACATACTGCTACAGTTAATCGTGTACAGTATTCCTCTCAAGAGAATGTGGCTGTAGTGTTTAATTAGAGTCAACTGAAGAATTCAATGCCACGGCTGGGATTTGAAACACGAATCTCCTGGTTTCCGTCCAGTAACTCTAACCCCTTGAGCTACCATAGCCAACATGTCGACGCGACTTCAAACTATCCAACTGACTCATTATATTTCCCCGGTAAACCACTAAGAGTTCTCACATTCGAGATACACATTTGTGGCGACTTATTGTAGTAAGTACTTAAATACCAGGATTTTTATCATTAAACCTTTTAATGTTAAATTTTATATTAAGAAATTAATTCTTATAGAAATAATCCTTTTAAATACATTACTCCTAGTATTTACCGGGAAAGATTACGCTTTAACATATCAAAACAGCCCTCTTGATCTAGCAGTGGTGGGATATTAACATGGCCTTGATGCCCAATGCTGGCTGCATTGCTAGCACTACCGCTGTGATGTCTAAAAGGCTGATTAGCTGATTAGCTGATTAGCTGATTAGTTGAAATTCTAACCCTAATCTTTATGAGAAAAGGCTGGACTTATTGATGTGAGACACATTCCTTACTCCTTGTGAGGACCATTGTAATTAATATGGGCAGACCTATATATTACATCTTCGTGAGCTGCTACGTGCTACTCTTTCTCCATACCCCTCTTAAGAACAAAACACCCCTCCGGAATTTTCAGGCCAGAGTTCTAGGATATGTAACTCAATTGTTATATGTTACAAATTTAGCTGCAAAATGCATAAACATAATAGTGACGATAGAAAATGTGTACGTCACACACACCTTTTTCCAGCTTGCCTCCTAATACATTCTCATAAAATGGGAGAGATTCCCCTGAGGTAACCTACAATTAAAGGGGAGGATGTGTAGAGAGAGCTGCCAGTATACCTGCACATAGGAAAATCATTGGTTTCTAAACGCACTAATTAGCACAAACCAGAGTACAAGTATACAATGGTACACATGATTGTACCTCCGTTAGTGAAACATGTTAATTTCTGCAGCAATTTTTTTTCAGCTATTAGGTTGCACGTCTTTTATCACTCTCATATGTTATACAGAGGAAGCAGGGTGTTCCAAGCAAATTTGATATCGAGAACTACGGGTTATGAGATAGATTCAATAAAACAAAGAAAAATATTTTTTTTAGAAATGATCATAAGTGATTTTGGATTGTATATGTGTACACGAGAGAGCGAAAATCATGTCAAAACAAATGCCAAATAGATGGCAGGGTTTAGAAATGGTTATATTACTACTTCTGTAACCCATTTATCTAATACTGCAGATGAGTAAGTAATAAATGGTAACAGAACATCAGAATTCCACCGATCTATGCACTTAATTTTATGGATAACAAACTTGCTTACGCCAGAAAGCTTTGAGTCATTTACATCATATTTTTATGATAATCAAGTTCGTTGCGTTCATTTGGTGTTCAATTTCACATGCTTGTACAAAGAGAGGAATTTGCAAGCACCATAAATCAGATATCTAATATGCTATATTAACTTAATGTTATTCATTTCCATGGTCAAGGAATATGTGTTTATCAAAAAGCTTAATTTGGCAACCTGGTATTGCAGAATACTGTTATGTTATATGTGCTAAAGATTTCTGTGTTAGATAAGTATTTCGCAGTTTTTGTTTTATTAAATACCTCTGGGACCAAAAAGAAAGTAAAATGTTTATATTTGGCCGCAGTGGTTTCGTTCTTGGTTCCCGTGCTAAGGGTCCTGAGTTCGGTTCCCGGTTCTTGGATTGGCAATTTTAAGTCGCCACTGCCCACGCCTTCACCTCTGTGTAGCTCATGTAAAGTGTCCCCTATGCCCAACGTTGTTTGGAGTCCACGGTATAAGCTGTAGGTCCTCTCGCCTCACTGTCATTTTCACTCTTACCCTGCAATTGGAGGTAATGGACACCACCCTGTGTGTGCTTCCACCTGAGAAACGAGTCCGGTCGTCACGTGGTGGAGCGAGGTTACCCCGAAGGCCAAGGCTGTCATGTGGGGCGTGGTTTTTTTGTTTGTATTTTTTTTCTTTACGTCATCCAACGTTAAGTGATATCGGAGGATGAATTAAATAGGTGAAATGATACTCAAATGAGCCCGTAGCCCTTGGAGCTTAGAGTTACCCGACATTCGTCTATCAGGATAAGAGAAAACTCCGGTAAAGAAACCTTTTCGAGGTTACACACCCTAAACGAGATTCGAGCTCGGGACCTCTTGAACGTGAGGTAGACACGCTACAAGGCGGGTATGTGGGACGTGTTGGTAAGCAACCAACATTTAATATTTAAATTACTATAATTATCTAAAACTCATTGGAAAATATCCACTGAGCATTCCTCCGCGGCGAAATAGTATTTATAGTTCAAGTACCTATATTAACTCCAAGCTTTTGGGAAGTGATACCTTCCTTTAATTTTACGCATCATTTTATATACGTAAGTTATTTTGTCATTATTTTGAGTACTCGAGACTGTATAAAATTAAAAGGGTTAAAGCAGACGTTTCAATGTGAATTTTCTCAGTATGAAACATCTCTAAGTTAATATGCAATACTTTTATATAGCGTGAGGGTTGAAAATGTAGTTAATGTTATTGACATTTAAGAAACCATACCGGGCTTTATTTAATAGTTTAAATAATTCTGATACATAATAATAATTGCACGTTCGGTGGTACATAACCGAGTATTTCGCACACAGCCTAGAGGTTATATAATCTGAGTTGTAAAAGGGTAGCCGGAAACTCTTTTTTACTCGAAGTTTAGCGTATTTGAAGATTATACGATAAAGCTTATTATTTTAAAACGTTCAAGTTTTATACTCTCTGTACAGCAACCGAAGTGGTTAACAACATGTGCATTCCAATTCTCTGGTTTTGTTCTAATAAACGGTTGGTCGGTAGCGGTACGCCACAGATAGTAATCCACGAGTAATGCTGGATAACACCGATTTCAGAGAACAGTTTAAAAACAAAATTAAGCGTTATTAAATCCGTTTATCTTTCAACATACGTATACATGAGGGCCTGAAGTACAAAGCAAAATACTTTCAATTAAATGCAGAAATTAACGTATGTAACGAAAGTGCAAGTTTCTGCAACATTATAAGCAATATTGGGATTTCATTACGGACGGGATTCGGTACGTTGGTCACCATGCTGGGCCCATTGTTCCTATGCCCCTAAGTGGGGGCACACCCGGGAGGAAGTATGAGGTGAAGGAGACAGAGGGTGGCCGAGCCAAGGAACCACGACAGTAGAGAGGTTAGGGTCCCTACAGTTTACTTAGATATAGACTTACCCCGACAGGCCAGGACAACGAACCCGCTCCCCTGCCGCGGGACGGCAACGAGCCCAGCAGCCGAGCCCCAAAGGTCCCAGGCAGGCGATCCGATACCCCAAGGGTCCCTGAATGGCGGTCCCGAAATGGGCCCAGCAAAGGAGCGCAGGCCGGCAACCAACCTGCCGGAGGAGGAAGTAGTATTCCTCAGAGCATATCATCCTGCCATACACCGCCGAGACACCCGCCGACACTTCTACCCTGAAAGAGACCACCAGACGAGAGATGATATGAAATGATAATGGAGATGAAATGCAGTGACAGGAAATTCGGGGAATGAAATTAACCTATCCAGCTTTCGCCTATCGACCCGGGAAAACCCCCGAAAATAGCCATGGGTCACGTAGGTCAGCCACGAGAAACGAACCCGGGCCTCCCGAATGTGGGCCACAGACGAAACCGCCTGAGCTATCCCGCTTGGGAAGCATTATTTTAATCCATTTTCAAATAAGTAAAACTATTTCATATGTTGATAATCTTCTACAATTAGCATCTGCAATAATATTTTTATTATCCAGAGCTTCTTTACAGTGTAACATACGAGAAAGTGTATCTAACATGTTTATCCTATGAAATATATACCTAAACACAAAATATTTCAGCAAGCAAAGTGGCTCTGCCGTAGGTTTGTGACCCGCATTCGGCAGAACATTAGTTCATATCTCGTAGGCAGGCCAATCTGACAACACTGTCATCGTCACCACTAGTGGTTTACAGGCCATGTTGAATCTTGGTGTAAACCAACGATAAACATAAAAAATATATTCTTTTAGGGAATTGCTGGTATTCGGAGATATATATTCTAATACTGAGTGTAACAAGCGTCAAGGAATTGTGGGCTCGGAATACAAACTGCGTTGAGGGGATTCAGAACCTTTTTGATTCTATCCCATCGCGTTCAAAATCTCTAATTGCAGCTTGTGGAAGCTAAGCCAAATGCTGAATATCCAGGCTCAGGGGTCAAAAATAAATTTGAAAAGTTAATCATTCAAAAATGTAATATGTAGCATTGGATTTATTGACTTCATTCGTCTCCTTCTTGTTTTTCTATTTACATACTCCAAAGTTAAGTCATTTCGAAGAATGAATAAATGATATATGTATATTTTTATGTATAATATATATGTATATATACACCAGGTGAGTCACTTACACCTATTTACTTTTTAATTTAGGCAACCTGCAAAGTGACATATGTGACTTACGCCTTTCTTGAATGCATTTTAATGGAGGATTTGCAGAGCAGTTTATAGAAAAAGGGTAGATAACTCAGTGCTGAATATCCAGGCTCAGGGGTCAAAAATAAATTTGAAAAGTTAATCATTCAAAAATGTAATATGTAGCATTGGATTTATTGACTTCATTCGTCTCCTTCTTGTTTTTCTATTTACATACTCCAAAGTTAAGTCATATCGAAGAATGAATAAATGATATATGTATATTTATATGTATAATATATATGTATATATACACCAGGTGAGTCACTTACACCTATCTACTTTTTAATTTAGGCAACCTGCAAAGCGACATATGTGACTTACGCCTTTCTTGAATGCATTTTAATGGAGGATTTGCAGAGCAGTTTATAGAAAAAGGGTAGATAACTCAGTGCATAAGTGTTTTATGGGACAGAACGCACTCACTATGAATACCGGTTACAAAAACATCTTACCCAGACACATTATACTCATGCATGGATAGTATATTTGTAATTCAACAACTAATTGAAAAACAAAATGAATTTAATGTTGGAACATTTGTACTTTTTGTTGATAATGTTAAAGCCTTCAATTCGGTTTAAAGGGATAGACTTTGGATAGCGATGGAAAATTGTGGACTACCAGCACATTTAATAGAGACGGTACAAGGTATGTATAAGAATACAATAGCAATAATAAAGAAAGGAAGGAAAACAGAAGCAGAGGACATAAATAAAGGAATACGACAAGGATGTCCTCTATCGCCTATACTCTTTAATATCTATATTGATAATATGGTACAAGAATGGCAGCAAAGTATAAATAAAAATATACTGAATGGAATCATAATTTTAAGTACAGTATTATTTGCTGATGATCAAGTGATAATATCCCACTCAGAAAATGACATTCATGGAGCAGTATATAATTTAAATAACATACCGTAAACATATAGCCTTTCAATCTCAGAAAACTAAAGTAATGGGTTTTTGGGGAAAGAACAACGTAAGAGCAAAAGTAGTTATAAACCATAAAGTAATAGAAAAGGTTAATAGTTTTAACTCTAGGCTACACAGTAGCAGTAGCAAACAACAGCAAGTATCTGGAGGTCAAATTAAACAGATTCAATCAAATGTGTGGGACTATAATAAGAACACCGAACAGGAAAACACGAAAGGAAACAGATGAAATTTTATAAGATAATGGTAGTCCCAACGTTAACATACGGTTCCAAAATATGGACACTGGCAAAGAACCAACGCAAACATCTAGAATCGACAGAGATGAGATTTTTTAGAAGCGTGGCAGGTTATAAAAGAATAGACCACGTAAGAAACAAACAAATAAGAGAAGAGCTTGGGTTTTTTAATTTAAACAGTAAACTAATAAAGAACAAAAATGAATGGAAAACTCATATTTTAAGAATGGGCGCGGAACGACTTCCAAGAAGAGTTGTAGATTATATGCTGAAGAGAAAGAGAGATGTGGGACGTCCAGCTTTACGCTGGAAGGATCAGTACGCTCTTGAAGAGAACGGAAGATGATGATGATGATGATGATGATGATGATGATGATGATGATGATGATGATGATGATGATGATGATGATGATGATGATGATGATGATGATGATGATGATGATGATGATGATGATGATGATGATGATGATGATGATGATGATGATGATGATAAAGATGATGATAAAGATGATGATGATAAACATTTATTCATAAGCGTACATTCGGACACACCATTAAACACGACCTGAAGGAACCGCCTATCACGTGCATCACTTGACTATACCTTTGGAACACAAAATGGCAAATATATACACTGGGGCCAATTGAACTTAAATCTTCAACCAACACGTGCTTTCGTTGTGCAGCCATGTTAAAAAGTGCTAAGAATTAGGCAGATTGTTTTCGTTTCTGTCACATATTACGGCAACTTTTAGCTCATTCAGTAATGTAGTGGCGGATGGAGCTTACTTATTTGCGTTAAAACTACCAAAACGAGCTCGAAACACTATATAAAGTTGTAAAATGTGTGTAAAGATCCGAAGTGGGAGTATGAGGACTACAGTTACATATTCATAGAGAAACCTCAGCTCGCATGACAACGTTGGCTCAGTGGTATGTATTATCCATTTTTTTCTGCAATTTACTTCCTTCAACATTTTGTCATATCGGACGATGAATGAAATGGGTGAAATGATGCTCAAATGAGCCCAGGGTCCATAGAGCTTAGAGTTACCTAACATTTGTCTGTCTGGATAAGGGAAAGCTCCGGAAAAAACCCTTATCCAGGTAACCCACCCTAACCGAGATTCGAACTCGGGACCTCTTGAGGTGAGGTAGACATGCTATCACCATGCTACCAAGGCGGGCTAATCCAGTTTACCTCACCACTCCATGTTTTCCACTGGCACTAAGATATGCATTTATAGTTAGTAGTAGATATTTTATTATGGTCGGTGTTATGCTTGACCCATTTACCTAAGTATCAAACACTTCACGAATTCAAAGTGGCTTTAGCTATTTGCGCCTGCGTCAATGTTTGGCTTGAATGAGCGGTTCATTACCAAGGTATTCAGTATTGGAAAAATTTCAAAATGTGATTATCAAACACTCTTTGATAACTTATTTTTCAGTTTAACCGAAAACTTAAGGGGATGCAGCACCGAAAACCCCAAATCCAGCAATTTTCAACCAATCTTGCTGACGTTGTTACCATTTAATTCTGATGCATAGCGGACACACTATTCAAAATTTGGTTTCCATATCTTCAATAGTTTTTGAGTAATTAATTTTTGAAGTTCAAAATTTGGACATTATCCAAACCCGCTCCACGTGATGAAAATTTTCAATTTTTTTTATTTGTAAAAATATTCAGATGGTTATGAAGAAAAGATCTATCATATGAATTTCTTATACTGCCTTTAGTTCCAGAGGGAAAAAATTAGGTATGAAGTAAATAAAAAAGCCAAAAAATTGATTAAACCTTTGATTTTATATATCATTAACTTTAAAAATATAATGAATATTAAAAATTCATGTAATAGAAACCTTTGGTGTCTTTCTAAGGACATGTGTCGAAAATTGTATAGGGACTTAATCAAAATTGCTTCGTGTGGAATATTTTGAATGACAAACATGTTGAAAAAAACCATAACTGAGTAAATTTTAAAATCCAAAACATTTTCCTTCTCAGCTACATGCCTTGAGGCAGACTAAAACCCTCCAAATATATAATTTGGACCCTCCTGCCTCTTCCTTCTCTCTTCTGCAGCAGTTTTCTTCAATTTCAGTTTACTTCTGGATGTTTTATAAGTTACCTTCGCAGAAATTACTGAATGAAGTAAGCTTAACTGGTCCTTCCCTTGGCTAATTTTTAGAGATACTGGTGAAATCTGTGTCCATTATGTCTGACTGCAGCTGGAGTGAGGCAGAACAACCAAAATTGAATTCACTGATGGTTGATGTCACAGCAATCTGAAGTCTCTTCTCTGACACAAATATTTCTTTTGGGCAGTTATGCCATATCATGTTATGTAAACTTTCATTTGCATTTTGTTTCTTAACCAATGTATATCTCCTTAGAATTTCATCTGATGCTAGCCTTTGGTAGACAGGCATTAGTTTTCTTACCACATCAGGCCTTAACTATATTCCCATTGTTGTGTTATGTTTAGGTGTTCCTCCCCCTGTATCCTGTAGCCTACTCATGATCCCATGTACACAGTCAACAAAAGGTTAATTGTTTCAAAGAATGTTTTACCTATAACCTATATAACAGTTATATGCACGTTTTGATGTATAAAATACCTTTATAAATGTTAAATGATACACTAAAACTCATCAATTATATATAAACAGTATGTAGTTTAATGAGAAACACAAGAAAATCCCGACGGTTCGAAACACACAAAAGCAAAACTATAAATATTATTATCTGCTTTCAATGTTTGTAGCCAGTGTTTTGTTTCCATGGTGCCACATATTTTAACAAATAACCATCATACCAACACAAAAATTCCACCAGAAATTTTGCCCGCTAATTTCAAATACATTAATTTAGTACATTCAATCGAACTCAAATGACAGAATTCCGTGAATCCAAGGGCAGGCATGCACGTGTGCACTGGCATTTAAATTGTCATTTGAAGGTATTTAAATGTCTGAAACTCACAAATTTAGTTGGATTATGATACTATAAGGTTCAAAATATTTTATTAACTAAGAAAAAATATTCTTTCCCATATTTTTAGCCAATTTTGGTGCTGCAATTGCTGAAAACGTTCACAACTGTTTTGACAATAGAAGTGCAGCGTAAGTTTTAAGCATAAAACAAAAGCTCTTACATTTAATGTTGCTGATATTTTCCTAAAACTATAAGCTCACTACGTAACATGGTTTACCACACCAGATGCGGCACAGATTATAAATGGTCACAACGCTATAAAACCCTAACTATCGGATTGTCATTCTTGTGTCTTCAGCTCACAAGAAAACCAATATCAACGATAAATAAATTAAAAGAAGGACAATACTAGGAGAAAGGGAAAAAAACAATGTGACGGCGTTTCGAACCCAGCCCTTGGATCACCATGTGCGCCACATCTAACTATATATATAGTCACAAGTGACAGTATTAATTAATTACAATAATAGTTGATGTGACTTCAATAGTACGTGTGACATCACTCCCCCCACTCCATGTCTTGTTGGTTAAAAGTTTGTGTAAGGTTTTTGTTCCCTCTCCCTCTTGGACTAGCTTTTGGCTCGGATAGATGCATCTGTACGCAACCTCTTGGGGGCAGTTAACCGGCCGCTATGGCTACATTTGTAATCTGCTTATTTGAAGTAAATATTCTTATTAAGTGAATGCTACATTTAATTAGCATCACCATACCTTTGTATAAACGAAACCTAATAGAAAATCACAACATCTAGCCAAGCATGCATTCTCTACCAATTGAACTACTATGGTCATGTGCTCCTTAGCTTTTACAATCCATAATTAGATCGTCACAACAATATATATAATTCATATTCGTACGCACTGGGAACTAATACCGTGCTTCCCTGGTAATCTTTGGAATAATTGGAATTAATTGATTTCTAATTTAATAGCGTTAACAAATTATTATTACAGGTTTTCGTAGTACGGAAGTAACTGTTTGCAGGTGTGGCTGGCTATGTATATTTCGTCGCTCGGAACATATTAATGTAGTTCTTCCTTTCATCATTAAGAGAAGTGACATCCAAAACTGTATATGAAGCTTATTACTGGTAGACGCATTTTGTGCATGAAGTAATTCTCGAGAGTGTTGATGAGGTTTCGCAGAGCAGAAGTGGAAATGAGAGCCTGCAAAAATACTCACCAGGCTTAATGAAGATGCTCAACAACTTCAAACGCAACTACGCGTTTTCAACAGTATTTTAAGATATTTTCCAGCGTCTTTCACGTTACTCTTTATTTTCTGTGTCAGTATTAACCATGAGAACACCAGCTGCGTGATCTTTTATTTAATATTTCCGAGACAGAGAGAGAAATGGGAAATTTCTTGAGACTTATTCAGCAGTACTACATAAAGAACCGTAAAGCGGCCTTTATTATATCCTCATATACGAGGTTGGGTCAAAAGGTAATGCGTCCTATTTTTTTTTCTCTTTTAATTGCCAAGAAAACTGAATCCAATTTGCATAGCATGAAAACTGCAACGTTGACGATTAATTTGTCACGATTCAATATAATCTCCATCCATTTCCACAGTTTTGGTCCACCTTTTAACTAGGGAAACTATTCCAATGTAGTAAAACACACGGTCTTCCTTCCTAAGCCATTGACGCACGGACGTTTTCACAGCCTCTCATCTTCAAAATGAATCCCATGATGAGCTTCCTTTGGTGGCCCGAACAGATGGAAGTCTAGTGGTGTCAGGTCAGGGCTGTATGGGGGGTGAGGTAAGACTTGCCATCCCAATTTCTCAATTTCTGCAGTGGTGTAGCGCCTGGTGTGTGGTCTTGCATTGTCATGCAAAAGAAGAACATCCGCCATAATTTTTCTTGGGCGAACTCGGCGAAGACGTGCTTTCAGCTTTTTGAGAGTTATGATGTATGATATTGTGCATCACTGCTCCAAAAAAATTAATCATAAGCACACCCTCTGCATCCCAAAACACTGTTGCCATAACTGTCCCTGACGACCGCAGAGTATTACTCTTTTTTTCTTCGGTGACGTTGTGCTATGCTATTCCATTGACTGCCTCTTTGATTCGGGCTCAAAAAAATGAACCCACGTTTCGTCTCCAATAACAATTTTTTCCCTCCAAATTGAAGCGCCGTAGGTGTTCGGAGGCTATTGTTTTCCTTGTTTCTTTGTTTTGGGCGGTTAACATTGTTGGTACCTAACGTGAACAAACTTTTGAGTAATCCAGTTGTTGAATAATCGTCATCACACTGCCTTTAATGAGGGAAGTAGTGCGACAGAATTCACCTGTTTTTACTCGGCGATCACCACGAACGATATCATCGACTCCCTCAATGTTGGATGGAGTCACTGCAGTCACCGGCCTGCCGCTTCTCTTTTCATCTGCCAATGTTGTTGGCCCATCAGCTTCGTTTACCCATCGCCTAACAATACTGACATACACCGTTGCATCACCATACACATTTTTTAGCCTTTCGTGAATGCGAATTGGCGTTTCACCTTCCGCAGTCAAAACTTCAATCACAGAGAGCTGTCTAACACGAATGTCGATGTCAGCCATTTTGCAAGAGGATGCAGTGTTGTCACCTGTTGCCTTAGGAAGCTACTACTGTACAGGATTGGAGAAAAAGGTTTGTGGAATTGCGCCAAATTCAAAGTTTTCACATAACTTACTTATTTAAGAGAAAAAAGTAGGAGGCATTACTTTTTGACCCACTGTCGTATAATGTTAACTAAATCTCTCTCTTTTTATTTTTTTATTTTTATTTTTTTATCTGACTATTTAATTTGCTTTGTTTTCCATTTGTTACAGTGACGTGAGACAGCAGTTTGGGTGTATAGTTCCTTTAAGTTTTCTCTAGGCTCTTGAGTAAATATTTTAAATGCTTTCAAAGAAATTTAAAGCTATTCGGCGATTTCAAAAATAGCTACATGTCGTTTTTATCTCTTAAGATGTCATTGAGAAATTAATTCATGACACTATTGTGAATTGTGTTTACAGAATAACTATAAAAGAATGTTAACAAAATTTCAGTTGAATATACTAGTCTACAAATTTGAACTTTAAAAAATGTGCAGAAATTAAAGAAGCTGAATCCTAATTAATGAAATGCACTGAAGTCGAAACTGGAATTAGTTTTTCTGTGTCACCCTCAGATCGTTTGCAATTCCTATTATGAGAAATTGTAAATCACATTTAACTTGGCAGTTCCCAGAATGTATATTCTAATAAATAAATCGTGAAAAGCTCTCAAATTCTGTTAATATGGTTATTTATTTTAGTGGTAACACAGCCTAGAGACTTTTCTTACAACTGCCAATAAATAGGTGACACTATTCAACATTACGTGTAACACCTAATTTAAACATTAATTCACTTACATCAGTTCATACACAGACACCACTATCTGTGGTTCTGAAATACTGCAAGAAACCGCAATTTCTGTTCCTGAACACTGACACTCCATTACCATTATCTAACAGCTTCCATTGTTGAAGGCGAGGTCCGAGAATTTCGGCTGACTGCTTGGGTGGATACAAATCACTTACCAGATTGTTGAGTTCCACCTGTGTAGTTAAGTGTGGTATTTCCGATTCTAACTCATTTTAATCAGAGATGTGCACAAATACATATGGTGAAGTAGAGGACAATGCGGCATAATGGACTACATACTGGTAAATAATAAAATATCATCGCAAGTACTAGATACAAGAGTTTACACAACCTACTATATTTCTTCGGAACATTTTATGTTAATGACTAAAATAAAGCTATGGAAAAGATGGTATGGTAAATTAATAACAAAGAAAACTGAGAATATAAGGAAAAACGAAATGTTTAAGGTACACCTGCTGAAACAAGGCAGTATAAGGAGATTATACTGCCAACGACTAGATGAGAAGTTAGATCAGCGAGCGATGAGTTTAAATATCAATACAGAAAGGAAAGACCTTAAACAAATATTGCTAAAGGCTGCATCTGAAGCATTAGGAAGAAGAATGAAAAAATTTAATACTAAAAGATTACGAATATGGAATGACCATATAGAACTGTTTATAAAAGAAAAGAAAGAAGCATATTTGAAATATTCCAATACAAATACCCAAGAGAATTTAATATAATATAGAAGAAAATGTGCAATAGCTAAACGAGAGTCAAGATAATTACAACGAGAAAGCTGGGATAAATGCATATCAGATATAGAACATGATATACATGGTAATCAGACAAGAGCATATAAAATCATCAGATACTTAAATAAATCGGAAGAAGATACAGTAGTATTACATAATATTTCAGAAGAAGAGTGGCTTCATTACTTCAAAGGACTATGGAATTATTCGATGTATCGTGAAAAAGCAACAATTAAATACTACTTATGACGACGAAGACGCTATTACAGTATAGGAATTAGAAACTAATGTCATTTTAACATCATAAACCACCAGGAAAATATGTAATTAATGTGGAATTGATAATGTGTGCATAAAAATTTAAAATACGACTACTAAATGTTTTAATTGTTTGTTGGTTCAGCCTACAACTACCAGAAGAACGGAAAATGGCTGTAATAAAGTCAATATTTAAAAAGGGAAACAGAAATGAATGTATAAATTATAGAGGAATCAGTTTCTTAAATACAAATTATAAACTATTAACAAAAAGTTTAGCAAAAATATTAAATATAACTGAATTACTACCCAATAATTAACAACACGGATTCAGGCAAGGCAGATCCTGTGCTTATAGCGTCTTAACAATAAAACAAATAATACAAAAGAGAAGAGAATTTCATTTAGAGACGCATATATTATTACGTAAAAGCATTTGACAAAGGTATACGGCAAAAGCTATGTGATATAATGACTGAAAATGGATATCCTTAACATTTAATTTTAATGATAAAGAATATGTACGAAGGGACCTGTATTAGCATGGATAATGGTTTTAAGACAGAAACTATCAACCTAGGTGTAAGACAGGGCTGTCCAATGTCGCCAACTCTTTTTAATATTTATATCGACAGAGCAGTTGCCGAATGGCAAGCTCAGTTGAAAGCAGATTTTAGGTTAGGTCGTAGAATCTTATATCCAGTCCTGTTTGCAGATGATCAGGTCATTCTGGCAGATACTAAAGACACATTGCAAATAGCTTTGTACCAACTCGGCAAAATAATGTCAAAGTATAATTTTGTGAGTTCAACAGAGAAAATGAAAGTGATGACTTTTATTGGTAAATACCCAACACAGTCCAAAATGCTCCTCAAAAACAAAATAATAGAATAAGTTAAATATTTCAATTACTTAGGATGTGACATTTCCTATGGATGTGACAGAGATTTAAAACAAAAGGTGCATAAATTTCAAAACATATGTGGTACTATAAATCGAACCTTGAAAAACAAAACAAGAAAAGATACCATATTAAAGTTTTATTAAACTATAGCAGTGCCTGTTATATCTTATAAAGCCGAGACCGAGACCTAGACCTAAACATAGACCTAGACCTTGACCTTGACCTAGACCTTGACCTTGACCTAGACCTTGACCTTGACGTTGAACGGAACTGATAAAAGAATAATTGAAACGGCTGAAATGAAATTTTTGAAGTACGTAGCTGGCTGTAGTCTCAAAGATCACATTAAAAGTGAAACAATAAGAGAACAACTAAAAATATTTTCTTTAAATGGCAAACTCACGGAGTACAAACTGAAATGGCAAGATCATCTCTCTTGAATGCCAGAAGAAAAAATGAAGAATGCCAAACAGGCCTTGCAGTGTAAACCAGTTGGTATAAGAGATGTTGGAAGACCACGGAGACGCTGGGAAGATCCCTTCTGAGACTATCTGGTCTATCTTGAAGGCCGATGCTGATGATGATAAATGATGATTATGATGATTTCCGCTTCTTCTTCTTCTTCTTCTTCTTCTTTTGGAATACAAGCAACATTCTTGGATGTAGACGGTTCTACTGCTTCATCAGATGAAGATCTGTCGGATTCAGATAGTTCTTGCCATAAGACGGTGGCATCCGCGCCAAATACATATCTGGGGAAGATGTATAATGTGTGACAATGTAAGCGTGCTGAATATGTAATGGTTATATGATATCATTGAGAAATTACGAAACCATGGGTAATAGGAAAAATCTGAATGTATTTTGGTAAACAGCGCACCAGACTTAGTGCAATTCAGTATTCCGCTTGCCTGCACATTTTTGTGTGTATTAGTGTTAGTCCTGATATATTTTTGCAAACGACAGTTAAAAATAAGTTATACAAGTTTAAAGTGGTGCAAAATTGATGTCAGCTGCACCCTACACTTTAATGTTAAATATTGCCATTTATACTTCGTGAACCTTCTTACACCATACTTGTGATTATTCAACATGGATTTTTATAGTGTGTAATACATTTTATTTTGTTGCTTTAATTTCTTGCGGGGTCCGAAAGCTTTTAATTGCCTTTTTTAATGTTTTAAATTACACTTTTAAATGCTTTAAAAGAAACGCGAGGCTACCCAACTAGTACAATCTCTGTCTAAAAGTTGTGGGGATAAATTATCACACCACTAGTAACACTAGGTATTCAAAATAGTGTAACTAGGACATCCCAAACATCAATATGGCGTCAGTTGTTCCAGCAAAGATGCAATAAAAATTTGTATTCCTTGAAAACCCATATCCCGGTATTTTCATATTACCATAACGTCAGAGAGCTTAGAATTCAGTAACATGTTTTGAGCTAGTTGGTGACAAAGTGCAACTGATAATAATGAAAATATTTATTTCTTTATTATTTCTGAAATAAAATTACAGCTGTAGAAGTTTCCATAAGAAAGGCTGTCTCGCATCACACATTTGCTAAGCTTAAGTAACAGTTACTAAGCGGAATAGATGAGACTTTGCTCAAGTTATCACAAATTTTAACTGTGGCTTACACGTCTGATATCCTACAGCCGTCTATTTTATCCATTCTCATTTTCTTAATCCTTTTCTTATCTATTTAAGCGGATCTCCTTCTCGAAGCACTCAACGAAATTTGGGATGTAATAGACAATAATGACGTCATCTCCGGGTTTGGAATAGCTACGCATCTTCTAATCAGTTTTATGCTGTCATAAAAATTAACAAATCGGGAGCAGGAACAGCGGAAGTACCGGATAGAAGAACAGAGATAATATCATCGATTAGGTCCAGGAGAGCGAGGTAATTGGAAGCTATAAAAGAAAAGCGAAACAGAAGAGGGGATGAACCCCTAAAGAAGGTTGCGGAAAGAATGATTCAACAATGTATCTGCTGCTATAGTGAATACGCCAAACTGAACCGTCTTGCTGCCAAAAAGGCCGTCCGGCGATACAATCGACTATGTTATACCGCGCGAAGCCTGCCAGCGTCGATCTAATCGGCACAATGAGAGCCTGTAAACAAATTCTTCAAATGTCCTAGAGAGACGCCTTTTATGACAATGGAACGAGCAAACCTTCTTTCTAACGGCGAGTTTCTTGGACATTAAAAGGAACTTTTGTTATTAGAAGGACGGTATTTACAGCCCTCGCCATTATACAAAGGCTGTTCAATAAAGAATGATCACAATTTTTTTTGACAACGTACGGTTACTCATCCTCATAATTTTGATGGCCCTTCTCAAAATAGACTCCCCTGAATGCGATGCACTTGTTACAGCGTTACTGCCAAAGACATGTTGGAAACATTTTTTAAGAGATCCTTAAAAATCGCCTCCGCAGTCTTCACCACTGCTTCTGATGATGGATAATGCCTCCCACGAAGGCGTTTCTTCAAGTTAGGGAATAGAAAAGTGTCACATGGGGCTAAATCCGGACCATAGGGGTTGAGAATATAATAAAGGTAATATAAGACTGTTAATATTTGACCTGTTAAGATATATGGATCTTCAACTGGGAGCGTCAGAGATGCATTTCGCGTTGATTTTTGCAAGATAGTCAGCACCAACATTGGCAATATGCGGCCGCGCATTATCGTGGCGCAGCAACCAGCCTGATTTACGTAAATGGGTGTTTTGCGACTGATATTGACTTGCATTGTTTTCAGGACACCCCTGTAGTATTGTCCAGTTACTGATGTGTGTGCAGGTACAACATGCTGATAAACCATTCCATGAATATCAAAGACTGAGATGACCATAACTTTCCCAGCAGAAGCTACCACTTTTGCTTTTTTTGGGAGTTGGTGATGAAAGAGATTTCCACACTAAGCTTTGCAGTTTGCTCTGAGGATCAAAATGATGTAACAAAATTTCATCAGCGGTGATTACGTTTGAAGGAAACTCCGGATCTTCCTCTAACATCGACTTTAACTGCATGTTATCTCCACTGTAGTGGTAGGCGATACTGAACATGTCTGAATATGCCTTGTTCTTACAGGAAGGAACCAGGAGTATCAACAATGAAACTACTACGGCGTGTTTGTTTCACATTAATCTAACAAAATATATTAAGACTGAATTTTAGTGCGAACAATTATGACCGTAAAAAAGTTATGATAAGTCCTTATTGAACGGCCCTCGTAGTTTGACGGCATCCTCTTTAAATTTGTTTATAACTTGTAAAATTGAACTTGAAAAGCTATTCTTGAGGTGATTTGTACCAGGGAGAGATGGTGATTAGGACAAGCATCGATACGAATACACTGAAGTTGAGGAAAGTGTTTAGAAATGCTTAAATTTGCGAAGTGAGGTTAGGTTTTTAGCTAATGTTTTGTACTTTAATTTCTGAAACCAAGGGTGTTAATAGAGCACTCAATAGAAAGCAGCTGGAAAAATTAACTTTTTGCATTTTTAATATTGCTTTAAAACTACATTTGTTATGATTTATTTTTCTAAAATCTGACATTATCATACATAGCAGGCTGGAAAATTTCACCCCTACTGACATATTTGAGGTTGACATCTAAGCACGAGTGGGCAACGTTGAGGTTTAAAGGGTTCAACTAAGTACACTTACGAATGTAAAAATATAAGAATCATTTACAAAATGTATAAACAAACCAAAAATCAGTTTTCTAATGCGTTCACGTGTAGCAACTGTTTTAATGAACTAGGAAAATATTACGTTCTAGGACATTTTTTCCTTCAGTTGTGAACCTAGTTTACTTGGTTCTAGGAACCAAGAAGATAATAGAGAGATTCCATAGAAAATACATGTAAATAGAAGCAATAGCTTATTTACTACAACATAGTTGGCATAACCAAACATCAGCCAATAAAGTAAAATAAGCAAATAAAGTAAAGTAAGAAAAAATATACAAAATTAAGTAAAATCACAGTAATCCCTCATTCTTAACTGAGATGCCCTTTAGATGCCCAGATAGATCTTTAATTAAAATGTACTCACCAAAACGAATGCATTGTTTTAATTAGAAAAAATAATCATATTTCTCATATTATCATAAAACGTTTCAGAATTTTTTATTTTAGTCTATATGATTCAACTATATCATTTTACATTTTGTATAAAGAGCCCACCGGAAATTCCATTCGGATGTAAGGAATATTTGAAGCAATGAAAGATAATTATTCTTGTGTATTTGTGTATGTAGGTATATGAATAAAAAATGAAATGTCAGATAATTACCAAACTGGAGTACTCAGTTACATTCTGATACATGTAGATTTTCAGAAACTTTCCGATCAAAGCTACGGTACACATATTGAAAAGGTGTAAAGCTTTTTATAAAAGTAAAGGCGTACCTTAGATAAAAGCTAGAAGTGGGCCAGTTTTTGGATAGATATATTGTGTGGAAATCTGTGGTGGCCATGTCCCCTGGTATATGGAAATCTAAACTGTAATGTATTAAAACATAAATTAGAATTGTCATTAGGTGAAATGATTAAGTGCGTTATGATTAAATGTATATCTTAAGTGAGTTATTACTTTTTGCCGAGTTGCGTGTAAACATAGGTTTTCCCAAGTTATAATGTAAATTGCCGAATACCCATCAACTAATGACACCAGGAGGATTTGTGGTTGTTATTGTCAAATTGATATGTAATTATTTCACTAATATAACTAATGAACGTTACATTTCTTCAAAAGAAAAATTTGACTATTTATTAAAGTAAAAATTTTTAACTTGCCGTATGTTCGTAAAACAAAAATGTTTGAAAATAGAGGTGAAGAACGGCAGCTGCATTTACATAAAATAAATAGAGTTAGTTAAGCCAAACTTATTTTGAATGCAACCACAATATCCGTTCTGAAAAATATTTATTGAGAAACGTTAGTACGTCTACGGAATCAAAATTTAGGGAAATATTCATTTCATCAAAGGAAAGAAATATTTAGCAAAGTTTGAAATTCCATTTGAACAATCTCAGCAGTTTCATTACAATAAAAACAGATGACACTACTTCTGCAACTATTACTGGTAAGCCTGTCTTGGGTGTTATTAGTTTAAGGCTGAAGTTGGGAACAAATTCAAGTGTGCGTCGTTTCACTAATCTGACTTAACATTTCAAGTTTAAGTATCTGGTGCTATTTAAACTCAGTTACCGAAGAGGATGGCTCAGGTCTGTGGCCCGCAGACCACTGAAGGCTCGGGTTCAGTTACCGTGGCTGGCCTACATGAGCCACGGATCTTTTCTGGGATTGATCCGGTCGTGAGGTGAATGCTAGGTAGCCAAATTGCATCCCAACATTTCCGTTCCCTACATTTCATCTCCTTTATCATTTCATGTCATCTCTCATCTGATGGTCTCCTTCAGGATAGAAACATCGGCCTGTGTGTCGACGGTGCATGGCAGAATGATATGTTCTGAGTAGACATTCTTCCTCCGGTAGGACGGTCTCTGGTTTGTTGGGGTCATTTCCTAACTACAGTCAAGGGAGCTGACGGTTGTGCTGGCCTACCGGGGAGTTTCCAACTGGTAAACTGTAGGGGCCTCGCCCTCTACACTAGCATGGCTCCTTGGAATGGCCAATCTCTGTCTCTCCTTGCCTCATCCTTCTTTGCAAGTGTTCCCCACTTGGAGCATAGCTACAATAAGAGCATGACTGTCGAGTCCGCTCCGTACCGTGATCCAATCCAAGTTCCAGAAATACTGAAAATACTCATTTATATGGGAAAGGCATGTAATTTCAAAGTGTAAACTCTAAGAATTTTTAAAATCTTGATTTCTACTTCAGACTAATATATCCTTCCTCTACCGTCAACAGAATGTAAAAATGTTTTAACTGCCAATTCAATTAATTAGAAATGTCTTTTAGAAGAATTAGTCGAGCAGGTTATATGAATTAAACGCATTAGATTTTGCAGGATGAGGCGGTCAGGCTCGTAGCGAACCACGCCGAGCTCTCCCTTGTGCTCAAAGCCTCACAATTAAGAATTGGTGGCGCGCGGATATTAAGGATAGGGAGATAGGAAAGATAGGGAGAAGTGGCTCGAAGTGATTTGTGATTTGACTTTTGCGTAGGCACTCTCATCTGAGCTTCAGAGGAGTGGGTGCGTCCTGACTGGTTGTGGGTTGAATGAAGAAGACACTGTACCCCGAGTCAGTATTGTGATGTGACCTGTAGAAGCAGTAGCGTGACGTAGCTGAACTATATATATAACATCACTTGTAAATTAACCTTTGCACCAATTCTAACGGGAACGATTGTTAAATACTGTACCTTGTCTTGGTGCATGGCGTGGAGGCGGATTTGTTAGACGACACCGAATACGCGTCCGTCTCATGTAGATTACAGGACAGCAGTGTTCTTGCAAGAAAAACCTAATTTCAGCCATTACTTTGAATTTCCTCCACTCTAGGTTTTTTTTTTTTTTTTTTTTTTTTTTTTGAGTTTGAAAAATCACGTGAACTAATATTAATTTTCCACTGGATGGTACCTATCCGCACTTACGATCAATGTTCAAATTTTCCAGTTTTCGACCTGATATCAAAGTCGCTTTCTCTTTTATCACGATTGGATAAATTTTGCCAGCTCAGGTTTGCAAAATCCCAGGCTAAATCCTGCAGCTTTTGTTACAACTACGAACGCGAATTCTAAGAAAGAACACTGATTCGAAGGGACGCTGCCTGGCACAGCCATGGGCTAAGTCAAACAATAGGTAATGCTTCCGGTCAAGTTAGGGTGAAGGGAACTGAGTGTCCAAGATTGTTCAGAGGTTTAGACTGAGAACAATATTTATGTTAGATAAATATTGGTGTATTATTTATATATCTAAGTATGATTCTTGCTTATAGCATGAATGTCCCTTTAGGTTATTTTCATCATCATCATCACCATCACCTTCACCACCATAAAAATTACTAATTGTTGTTATTATTATTGTTATTAATTATTATTGGTCCTGTCCTTCACGAACAGCGTCAGATATCTTAGATGTAGCAGGATTTGATTATTTGTTGACATAACTGTGCTAATAACTGCACAAATACTGACACAAAACAAGGCTAAATTGCAAAAACAATGGCAGTGGAATCTGTTTTACGTTAAGCCTTTACAATAGCGAAGTATGACCATGTGGAGAGATATACCAAGCTGTCGCGAGTTCATACTTCACCTATATGAGCTGTATTATTATTTTACGAGCAGTCGTTCCTTTGTGTCTGTACATTTTATCTACATTTTGCAAATATCCACGCTTTAATGAAGCAGTTATTCTTCTTTATAAAGCCCGTTATGTCGAAAATAAAATTCCCTAGAATGTCCGGTGCTGTAAGCCCTTTTTGTGTTAGGAATAGCAAAATTCCACGACTGGCCAGCATGTTGCTATAAATGTCAGTGAGGTTACATTCTGGTTTCTTTATTGCCTAAGCCGTACAGAACCATAAAGATACTTTATCCATGGGTGCTCGTGTTTATAGCCATCTCAACAATATGATGTATAAACTTCAAGCAGGTGAGAGCATGTTGCGGATTTAGGGTGCCAAGAAGTAAGTTTGCTTCTCACAGGGGTATATACGTTCATATTTACTTTAGTGCTTTATCTAATGTTTCACTACTAACAGACACAACATTGCAGGTTAATTTATTTTAGAGAGAGAAAGTTTATGTGTGTAAATGAACGTTTGATTCAGTAAGTGAGTGAATTAGTAAGTGAGGGAGAGTGATGAGAGTGGTTTCATCCTTTGTTACCTAATTCTAAACAACTAATTGCTAGAGCTAATATGAAAATAAAAATAAATCCCTAGGAGCTTCTGCTATATATTTGGCAATAAGTGAATATATTCCAACGATTATATTGCTAGATGTAATGATTTTGTCTGTGGATAACATTAGTTATTGTCTGTTATCCCCAGAGAATGGATAACGTCTACTCACTCAGATATATTCAAAGTAAGGTATAGATATGTATATGATATTTTCGCCATTCTACCTAAGGATAAAATTGATGAAGCTTTAAAAATTCCCAACAATAAAGATGAATCTATAAAATATACTATGGAAATATAAGAAAATGGACTCATACCTTTTTGGATTTAAAAATTTTCAAATATCATAATTCATTGAAGTCTGGTATTCATAGAAAAAATACCCATGTAGATAACTACATCAAAGCAAACAACTACAATCCAACATCACATCAATTAGCAGTGTTTCATTGCTTAATTCTTAGACTTATAAATGTTCCAGTGCTTGAATCTGAATATCAACTAGAAGACCAACACATTTTACATGTTGCTGAAATCAATCGTTTTAAGAAATCAACCATACTTAAATCATTAAGAAGATATATAAAAATCAGATAAAAACAATTACTATTTTAAGGAAACCAGCAACTACAGTTCTATATAAGAAGTTTACTTTCCATCCTTGGGCCTTCAACAGATTTAATGGAATCTTCCAAACCTATAATATAAAATAAGCTCCATAAAATAACTTCAGTCTCAAGAATTTACTTAAGAATCCTTTAAGCAACACCATCGATAAATTAAAATCATCTGGAGTATACAAAATACCGTGTTTCAACTGTGAATCATACTATATCGGAAGAACTAAGAGAAGTCTTAAAACTGGTCAAAAGGAACACTTGAGAAACATAAAACTTAAACAAACAGAAAAAGCAGCAGTTGCCAATCACTTTTGGTAATGCAACCATGAAATTGGTCAAAGTATACAACTATTAAAAAATGTACAAGCTGTTAATGAACTTGATATTTGGGGAAAAATTATATTCTAAATATTGAAAAAGAAAACATTTTGAACTTTGATATACAAGCATTGAATAGTGTTCTACAATTTATTAAACAAGTTAAACAGGTCAACACCGACGTAGATCAACCCACTACTATGAATAATATAGATCAAGTTAAATTTAATCCAGATTTCAACCAATCTAGGTTACTCAGAAAGCAGATGGAATAGAAAGTACACCTACTTCAACAGACAACCGATAATAATCAGGATATTGTTCCAGAGATAGAAGAGGAAGTACATTTGTCACAAAAATTCAACAGTTCAACTTCTTCACATCCAGAGATGAGGAAACTCCAACCAGTTAATATCACAGATGACAACCAATCATCTGTGCCCAGCCCCAATGTTCCAGTTCCAAATGTTGGTATTAAGAATCAGGAGATATTCAAGGGGAGGAGCCATAACTTTCTTGGAGAGCCAAGTTGGATCCGACAGTATTGGAACAGCACCTACTGAATATGGTCTGAAGCAAAGACCAAAAAGCGCTTTTGGAAGGAATGGTGAATACCTGACCAGTCTGAGAGAGTAATCTTACAAATTAAGCATGCGGTTACCAATATTTATATAAAACATAACCGACTTTTGATAACTTGACAATTTTTCTTTAAAAGCCTTTAAATGTTGAATGACGAGTTTATTAACTGCACTTAACTTCATCAATATTATTAATGGATTTATTGCAAGGCAATCCGAAGTATTTTCAGTACCTATATATCCATTATTTTCATGAAGCCCCATTATAGCCCAAAGATTCTATAAGGGTCACACAAGAAACCTATAAATAATGGTCATATTACTCACCATACAGTCCGCCTCTTTAGCTTTGGCGGACTTTGTGTGCCTCATGTTCATGATGTCCTGAGCTAGAATCTCGTTGGTGGTGGGTTACCTGGATCAGTTAATTCCGGGACAATTTTGCCTTATCCTAAAAGATAAATGTTGATAACTCTAAGCTCTGTAAATTATGAGCTTATTTGAACATCATTTCAGCCAGTTAATTCATCGTCCTAAGACTTAATGTTGGAGAAAGTAAATGAAAAGAAAGGTAAAATAATTATAATCAACGAAAAATATTCTTAAAGTTAGGCAAATATGTATGAACTGAATGAACCTTTAAATGACATTTTAAATTATCTGTACTTTCCATTCAGTCCCGTTGATATTTAAAGTGACAAAAACTGTAATTAAAAATCTGAGTAAGTACACAATAAAGCAAAAACTATAAATGGTTTGCAATCCCGGGCTGCCTTGGTGAGAGCCAAGCGGTCTAACCACTGAGCCACGGCGCGGTTGAGAATGGAGAAAGTCAAAGTCTGAGAAATTCCTCATTATACACTTCACTTTAATACTACATGCTCTTTTCATGACATTGCAAGACAGAACTGACCAAATACATAACTATGTCAAGTAAAATCTTCGGTTTCGAAAGGGATAAATTACTGGCAGTCAGTTTTTCAGCGAAATGTTGCAACGGAGTTAATAAACGATTTTAGGTGGTAGTACCCTTGTTAACTTGGTATTTACTTAAATTATTTGACTGTGGTTTATGGTTAAAGACTGAAAAAGCAAAAAATCTTGAACTAACATTTTATATATTTTCAACAATAATGTTCTATATTTGACATAAGGCAGTTGCCATTGTTGCTGTGTTACGGTAGTTATGTTTTCATGCTGTCATAGTTATTGATAAATAGCCATGGAACGTTACAGCATTCAGCAACGTATAGAAATTATGAAAACTTATTATCAAAAAGAATCATCTGTTCACCAAACCTTCCGCGTATTGCGTGAAGCTTACGAAGTGAGTAACCGTTACTGCGAGAGAACAATCTGACGTTTAATCCATACATTTGAAAGAAGTTATCCTATCAGCGATCAAAGAACAGTGCACGTAATCGACGTAAACTCTCCAAGGAAAATATAGTCGCCGTTCGCGAGAGTGTAAATGAGAACGGAAACAAATCAATTGCTTGTCGAGCGCAAGAATTGAGGCTTTCGCTGACGACAAGTTGGCAAATTCTGCATCTGGACTTGAAGTGGCACGCTTACAAAATAGAGTTAACTCAAGAACTGAAGCCCTACGATCATAGGTTGCGCAGTGTATATGCTGACTGGACTATGAGGCAACTGGAACCTGGCCTGGATTTATGTCGAAAAATTATCTTTAGCGACTAAATGCATATTTGGATGGATAGTTTTTGTTAACAAACAAAATTGGCACTATTGAAGAAACCAAAATCCCATGCAGATTCAAGAATGACCACTTCATCCCCAAAACGTTACTGTGTGATGTGGATTTTGGAATGGTTGAATTATTGGTCCATATCTTTCTAAGACGAACAAGGAGAAGCTCAAATGTGAATGGAGAAAAATGACAGAATCCTATAAGGGGCTATTTTTGGCCTCAATTGGATGGTATGGAACTCAGAAACATCTGGTTCTAGCAAAATGGTGCCACATATCATACTGCTTGCGGAAAAATCGATCTTTGACTTTTGGCACTTTTAAACATGGTACACTTAGGATTATTCTAAGTTTATGTAAATACATCATTTTGGAAAGTAGGTGCAAGCTTTTGGCTGTAGTCCAGCTGATCAAAAAAGGCTTTATCTGTAACATTCTGGGAATCTGTGGTCTCAGATTTAAGAGTTTTATAGTACTCATAATAAATTGGTGGGATATAATTCATCAGATCATGTAAGTCCCTTAATTTTTCAGGATTGCTTTGACTTGGGTCATTGTATTTTGGAGTAAATGTCACTTAAGTAAGCGATGGTTTAACAAATATTTTCCTACAAAACTATGCTGGTTTCATAAAACACAATTATAGTTAAACTAAAACATAAAGTCATTTAAAACGTTTGTAGCTATGCTACTTACCATGAATGTCACTAGATGGCACGCAGAGTATGAACAGGTTAGTCAATTCTTAACATTATAGGAATAGCTTATCACGAAACGCAAAAACTTCGCCTCTCTCTATTTAGCGTAATATGATTGCTGGAGGTTACACCAACACAAGAATAGATAGCCCTCTGCCGCTACAAAAGAGGGCAGCACTTATCGGAAACTATTTTATTTTGAGAGTTAGCCCGTTTTACCGGACATGCCTTCATATCAATTTAATGACAGAAAACTGAACGTTTCATTCCGGTAATATTTCGAATTTCAAGTTCAAAGTTTTAAGTCTGAACTTTCCAGTAATTGTGTACCATGCAATGATAAAAATATTTGATATAGTTTGGCTACAACTAAAGGAGAAGAAGCTGAAGCACCCAAGAATAAAATGGATAGAAATGTAATCAAACTAATCGGAGAAGAAAAATTCAGAGAAATTCAGATGTTTCATCATTTCCCACATTGGTCGTTATATTAACTGGCCCTCTAGATCAAGTGCCGTTGGATTTGCATTAAATCACCAGTTTATGTCAACAATCCAGATACAGGAAGTGTTATTCGTGAAATTCTTCTGTCATTGAAATTTGGGTCAGACATATACACGCAACCCAACGAAGTCACGGCGATTACTTAATGGATGTCTTCTTCAACTCGTAATGGCATTAATTATGTTCCAATATAAAAAATAAATAACACTGTATCATTTATAGAGCGTGTTTCATTTAATTTTAAACAAACTTGAAGGACCCTTTATTTTCCCCCTTTTTGGCGTTTGCATTGTAATAAGACTTCTATTCTGCTAATTGATCTCCATATTATCAGGTCCAAGTTCGGGCGTCATATGTGGCATAATTTTTATTCTGCTATGATCCCCATTTTGTGGCGACATATGCAGCAGGATTTCTACGGTGCACTTTGAATAACTCGAAGCCCCAGGTTGGGAAGCCATGTGGAACATGATTTCTTCTTTGTAGTTTGAATTGCTTCTTGTGTCTGCTTAGATAATAATCATGAGATCTCTTATTTACAAGGGTATTTACGAGTGAAAGAAGTAAAATTTGTTTAAGTTCAGTTTCGTAATATACAATTAATTTAAGTGTATCATCTGGATTACATTTTACTCGAACTTCCTTTCCTAGTTAATGATTGCAGGTTACCTCCAGCATATCGATAAATTCTTACTTCCTTATTAGTTTCCGTTAATTACATAAAATCGCCCATACCTGCACATCCATTCATCACTATCAAAACTTTTTATTTTAAAAGCTTCTTCACAGCGTCTTTTTTCCACCAGCAAGATTATTGATTTTTTTCTCCATAGCAACCGTTCATTTCTTTATACTAACGTCAATTGTACCAACCAATATACATGTCTTGTTCACTTTTCCCTCTGGAATCTCACTTCTACCCACTCAACATAAACAAATAACATCACCAAGTAAATAAACAAAACTCATTTTTAAGTTCAACCAAAAACAGCCGTTACAGCCTTCATAGCTTTCAAAAGCTTCACACTGACATCGTTACAACTTTTAAGCTGAAAAAGTTTTCTTCTCTGATTAGTTCGATTACTTTTCTATCCATTTTACTCTTGGGTGTTTCAGCTTCTTCTGCTTTAGTTGTAGCCAAACTCTATCAAATCTCTTTTATCATTGCATGGTACACAATGACTGGAAAGTTCAGACTTAAAAATGTGAACTTGAAATTCGGAATATTACCGGAATGAAACGTTTAGTTTTCTCTCATTAAATTGATATGAAGGCATGCCCGATAAAACGGGCCTACCCTCAAAATAAAATAGTTTGCGATAAGTGCTGCCCTCTGTTGTAACGGCAGAGAGCTATTTATTCTTGTGTTGATGTAACCTCCAGCAATCACATTACGCTAAATAGAGACAGGCGAAGTTTTTGCGTTTCGTGATAAGCTATTCCTATTCCTATAAGCTATTCCTATTCCTATGGACTAACCTGTTCATACTCTGCGTGCCATCTAGTGACACTCATGGTAAGTAGCATAGCTACAAACGTTTTAAATGACTTTATTTTTTATTTTAACTATAACTGTGTTTTATGAAACCAGCATAGCTTTGTAGGAAAATATCTGGCAAACCATCGCTTACTTAAGTGACATTTCCTCCAAAATACAATGACTCAAGAGCAAGAAATCCTGCAAAATTAAGGGACTTACAGGATCTGATGAATTATATCCCACCAATTTATTATGAGCACTATAATACTCTTAAATCTGAGACCACAGCTCCCCAGAATGTTGCTGATGAAGCCTATTTTGATCAGCCGGACTACAGCCGAAAAGCTTGCATCTAATTTCCAAAATGATATATTTATAGAAACGTAGAATAATCCTAAGTGTACCAGGTGTAAAAGTTCCAAAAGACATATTTAATCATTAGTTTTACCTAAAATGTAAGTATTTAAAATGCATTTAGAGTAAATATTGAGCAAAAGCTGACAGTTTTTCACTTTACTTTTATTGTTTTACTTTTAATAATGTTATTACATCAATCATGTTTTGGGACCTATTAAGAATAACACCGATAAGTGTACTGTATTCCTCAGACTCATATCCTCAAAAATGAAATAAAATAATGTTAATTTATTCTAACTAATTCACAAAACAGTGTTTTCCTCCATTTCAAAAAACGATTAACCCGTTTTCCGGGCATGTGTTCATATATTCCATCTCACCTTCAAGCCTAGCTCGATTTTCAAGGCTTAAAGCATAGCCTATCTTGGTTGATATCACAACAAAGGGATTCACAGAAACAAAGGTTAACCAGCCCGTGTCATGTGAACTACTCCATATTCTGATGTCTTTGATTGGCTAAAGGTAGATATAAATTGCGATTTGAAGTTTCCCGGGGTAACAACTAAACCTCAAAGGTCACATTGGAGATTCAATATCCCAGTCTCGAGGCCCCTTAGTATTACGTACCTAGCTTTAACTTTACCGTTACACTCCTCAGCCTCTCCCTCACCCTGTGAGGGTAAGCCTTAACTTTGGAAGCTATATAAAAATACAGTAAAACAGTGATTTTGATTAATATGGTATTAACTAACATAAAGTAAATAGAAGTATGTTTTCGAAAGAAACAGTCATGTCGATATAAAACTTCGTAGTTTTTTAAACAAGTACTCTTGAAACTTCTACAGGAAACGCAGTAAGCAGGTTCTGCGGTGATAATAGTACAGTAGCTAATAAATAAATACCATCCTGACTAACACAATCTAGTCAGTTTAGTAACAGTTACCTTCGGTGTTCGATTTTTGGCTGTGACGAGGAAATTTCTGATTAATTAAGATGATTATTTAGTTCCTGTAGAAACTGAAATTATGTATTTGGAATCGTGTGTTTTCTAGCTAAAAATAAAACTGAATAACAGAAACCTACAGTCCACAGGTTAGCTTGTGATGTTAACAGACCTGATTTGATAAGAAAAGTAAAGGGGCCATAAAGAAATAAAGAAAAACTGAAATGATTTAAATTAAAGCACGAAAAAAAACGATCATGGCATATTCTTATTCATCCAGAACAAACTTAAATTAAACGTTATGAGTGTTACCTATAAAAGTGAAAAAGGAAGGGTAAAACTATGAACTCGCACAAGGGTTTTGATCTAACGAAAACTAAAAAATTAAAAAACAGAAAGCGAAATGTTACAAACTGTTAGGAGACTCTATGCGTATAAGGCCTACATAGATCTATTGTAGACCACAGTCCCTCAGAAGCAGGAATGAGCCAAAAGAACTACAGTACACTGCAGGTCTCAAAGACGCGCAGAAGCCGTAAGAGCTCCAAGCTGAAATCTCGTTCTACTGTCCAGAGAAAGCCACGAACTGCCGGTTGACCAAACACTCCTCTATTGTCCAGGAAGAAGTATACCAACTTCAAAGTGAGCGGGAAACGATCTCTGGAGTTCCAAATGCGAGTCTCTCACTTGTTACCGCAACATCTCTGTTGGTTACATAAGCAAAGGTATATAGAATCTATGTATAAGAATATCGGTGGTAGAACATAATTGGTGATTTTTTGTCTTACAATTTTCCAGGGTTTCTAAAATGTAAATAAATGATTGAGAATCCATACTACTTAATACACACATATTATTCAGAGCAGCAAAACGTTAATATCGTTTTTCTCAAATATATTAAACGCCAGAATGTTCTCTCTTTTCATCAAAAGTAGGGATCAAATTAGTAGCATTTCTCACTGAACCATTTGTGTTTTATAACAAGGAAAATTTCCAATGCGAGAGCTTCATATGTGAACAAATAATTTTGTATGATATGACATCATTTCAGGATACATTTTGATGATAAATGATAACGTTAAAAGGCTTTTTTAATTCGTGTGATTTTTCATTTTTCTCCTCCAACTGCAAAAAGAGAAACAAAACAACATTAATGCACGTTATAGATCATGCATCATTTGCTCTTTACAATTATTATCAGAAATGATATGGGTGACTGATAAAGTAGGTCATTCAGCGGTCACATGGGATTCCAATATTGACTGAGACCATATTTCATTATTGTGAATGGCAATCACGGCAGGCAGGCGATTTTAACAAACAGCCGAATCGATCTGAGTTATGGGTGTCGCGGTGATTACCTCTAGCTTGTGATGATGAAGGGTGTCCAGCGAGGGAGTGACT